>JAGDQP010037293.1:0-18686 GCA_022664845.1 Lepisma saccharinum | reverse complement strand
TTAGTGTGTCTGATGAAGCCAAGTTGTTAGTTAGTTGGCGAAACTGTTACACATTTTTAGTTTTTAAATAAAACGTATTTGCTTTGCTCAGTTACTTTTTATTTTATCCGAAGTATATAGAAGCAAAGCTTTGATATGGAAAAATAATAAAAAGGTTAATGAAGCTTCAGATAACATTTTTGTAGCTATTGGATATTCTAGACTCATACTATTTTTTCATATAGCTCAATGACGTATCCAGGGAAAGAGTTCAGAGGGTTCTCCCAAATTCAGGTATTTTTGTAATCTTAGCATAATTTTAGGCGTGATTATGTACTTTTTATCAATTCATATTAAGATCCTCTTTGAAGTTGGAACCTCGCCAATTTCCTGAAAACCCTAAAAAATAAAATCTGAATACATGCCTGAAAGAGCTTGTCTTATACTGTAACTGGATCTCATTTTCTGGATTTTTGTAGATATTTTCATAGATTCTTCCGTAATCTGATTTACTGCAACTTGTTTTGTCTTCCTTCTGTCAGTTTTCCTTGGTTCTTTTAAACTTTACAACAGCACCTTTGGCATTATTCACAACTTCTTCTAAGGGATGGTGTTCCTTTTGAAAGAATTTGTAAATCAGTTAATCGTAGGGAAATCCTAATTCAATCGTAGGAAAATAGGGAAGAAATTAGAAATGCATTGAATTCATTACACGCCTTCAATCTGAGCTTGTGGCATTGTTCGATAAAGGAATTTGGACAATTTCTTCGAACACAAATTAGACTAATTCTTTAACATCATGAATTATACTCTTACTCAGTTTTCTCATACTTAGTAATTTCCTTATGCTCTAGGTGATATATTTACACTCTTCATAATGTCACAACAATGCACTCTCCGTAAGCGGATATAAAAACATAAGTGTTGCAATTGTTCCTAAATAGTTCAATATCAGTTGAATATGAATTGTTTTAATACTTCCACATTGAGTTGCACAATACACTTAAATAGCAGCAGGGCATTGTCACATGTCTTGTACAGTTTTAAAATTTCCTAGCAAACTACTATTACCATCATTTTCTTATCAAAATAAGAACTCATAATTAATACCAAAATTTAAGAGATTTGATAAATTGTTTTTGTTAAATCCCGACCTTCTTTTTTTTTTTTACAACTCTCCTTCCAAATTGACAGGTCGTTACGTGTGGTCTGAGCAGTGTTCAATTTGAAGCGGGGGATGGTTGGGATTTTCCCCTCTCTGCGAGAAATCTTCCCTGACTCTGTTTTCCGAAATATCCCTCAAGCCTGGGATATGAACGGATATAAAATACGATTTTCTACGTTCTGAACCCCCCCCCCCCTCTCTGGAAATTCTACAAATTAGACACTGAGTCTGAGGCATTAGACCAGCGTCTTGAAGGTCGCGAGTTCGAGTAGATTTTAACAAGCATTGTACCAGAAAATCGTGACAGGCCGAAGTGAAAAATTACTAACATGCTTCATACAAAATAAAGTTTACCGCAAGTTCATCTTCTCCCCTTATGACCTGAAAGGTCATATTAGATCTTACATTGCTCTGTATCTTAGAATAGCACCAAACGTTCCCAGTTTTGTGAAATTTCTACTTTTCATTCATATCTAATGTAACCATGTTTTATTCATATCTAATGTCTGGTAGTTATTTCTTCTCTACGTACAAAAACATTCTAAACAATAACTACCACGCCTTCTCATTATTTTTTGAGACTTGCCTCACCGATAGTCATAAAGATTCTGAACTTTTTGATTCACGGTATGTAGTGTTAAGAACTGACAGAAATCTTGCTTCCTCTTGTAAGAAATCTGGGAGTGGAGTTCTGTTGGCTGGAAATAAAAAATTCCGAGTGCAGCAAGTTTCCTCCCCTGATATCCCTGGTGTTGATTGTATTCTAGCCAAACTTTTCGTAAATAATGTTACTTGCATATTTGTGTGTGTTGTCTATACTGTACTGATGTTTTGATGTGTTTCGCGATGTTTTGAGTTTTCTCCGTGTCTGATTGTTCGTGTGTAGTTGTTTCGTCAATGTGCTCAAATACTGTGTGATTTTTGTCTGTGCTTATTAATTCCACAGTTATAGGCTGATGCTTAGAGTCAATCAGGTCGTCTACTGAAAAGTGTACAATACGATCGTATGTGTGTAAAGTACACAGACAATAGTCTATCGTGCTTCATCCCTGATCACTCAGGTATGTGAATTTGCCTTCCTTATCATCCTCTACCTACCATTCAGAATTACAAAATTACAGGCGTTACAGAGATTAATGAGTTTTTTCCATTTTGATTGACTACTTTATCTTGATTGCATCTCACTGGTAGTGATACAAAATTACTCAGTTCCAACCTATTTGTCAGTTTCAATATTAGCTCCCTCATCTAATCCCCCAGACCTGGCGTTGTAATCACCCAGGATTATTATATCTCTATTCCCCTCGTCTTCTAATTGCGAGATGCTTGCTTCTAACTCGTCAAAGAAATGTTCATTCGCAAATTTTGAATTTTGTGGGTGGTTATATATAATTTCTTACATTAGATTAAAAGGGTGGGATAATTTTATCCACATTGCATCTGAACACTGTGCCGATACAACACATCTATTTTTTTAATCGATTCCTTAATAAAAACTGTAATCCCCGACGGCGCACGGCCATATTTGCTTGCCTTCTGCTTTGTTTTATTGTACACTGTATAGCCTGCTAACTGAAAGTCACTGTGTTTGGTCCCCCACGTTTCAACACACGCAAAAATGTGAAACTGTGTCATGTAACGAACAAAGTTTTTATTTTGCATTTTTCCTGATAACCCTTCCACATTTAGACAACAAATTTTCAATGTCTTTGACCTCGTATTATCTCTGATACAGTATTGTTCACTCACCTGCTGCTGCCTTCGGGGGGTGGTGCCTACGTGCTCCTAATCCTTGTTTGCTGCTGTTTTGCCGCGTCGCGCTTCCGCCTCCCTTGGTCCCCTGGAGCGTAACCATCTGTCTAAGGTATTCGAGTGTTCTTTGTCACAACTCCTATTGACCTCCTCAGTATTGCCAATTGCACTAGAATATTCATTTTCACCGTGTTTGGTAACACCACTCACTATATAAACTTAATTTTTTGTTAAGTTTGCTTTAAACGTTTCTCCGTCTATTTTCAATTTGTTGAATACTAATGTGGCATATTTCCCCTCTTTTCGTGCTGCTAGCATCTTGTCCGTTAATAGTTTCCGTTCCTGTGAAATTTTTTGCGAAAACTGTTCGTCAATGATTATTTTGATGTGTTTAAGCTTGGACTTGGCGTCTAGCACTTCCTTCTTCTTGGTGTATCTTAAAAATTTCACAACAATATCAGATATTTTGCGACCCGACGGGATAAAGTGTGCTCGCTCAATGTCATCATTTTTTTATATCCACGCCTAATTTATTCACTATCACTGCCTTCACTGCATCCTTACAGTCTTTCCACGATACCCAACCTGCACTCTGCACTTCGACATTGCGAAAAATCAAATTGTTCCGCTTACTTTGATTTTCCAGATAGTCTTGTTTTGCCTCCAATTCTGCCAGCCTTCTCTGTAGTAACTCGTTCTCCTCCTTAAGGTGGATCATCTAATTCTGTAGGCTCTTTACTTCTGCTGTTAGTTGGTTCATCTTTGCTTTAATCCTGTAAGTTTTGCAGTCTATGTTTCCTATCTTTTGCATTGCCGGTTCCATCTTGGTAATCCTTTCTAAGATGTCTTCTAGCTTTCGTTCCATGGTATCCTTGTTGCCAGGCCCTGGCAGCTTTTCGGTGTTCCCTATCCATAACAACACCAACACTACCGCTAAACACACTGCCTTTCCTGCCAATCCCGTATTATCAGTAAGCCCGCCATGTTTCACAGACTTCTTGAATTTTGTTCTGTAGAAAGTTCCAATCCTAGCTCTCCACTGAACTATTGAAATGCCCATTATACGGCTACACTTCTCTTTCTCGCAGAGCAATCGTCAGGTGCGTCCTCTCTCTACCGATTCTCAAGTAGAACTCGTCTCTTGAATATCTTTCCATTTGATGTTTTCTGAAGAACTAAAGACTTCGAAATGATAGAAAAGATTTCACTACAATCGAACCAAATACCAAATAACTCTGGTAGAAATACCGGAATGCATTTTCAGTAGGAACAAGTTGTTCCGAACAATCACATCAGATCCACTTGAAACAAACGTCCCTGAAAGTCGATCACCAACTAACCCACGGTAGGTACAAAATTAATTTTCTTGTTTCTTAACAATGTGAAACTTTTCTTGTGGATTGTCAGATGAAAAATGATAATAAAAAAATCAATCTTTCAGTGCGAGGACTGTTTGTTTCAACATTCAAAATGTAGACGGCATATGGTGGATTATTGCATGAAGAAATCATTAAAGAGGTAGTTCAGGAAAGTGAATTAGTATTAAGGTTTAACAAACGATCAGTATTCTAAGGACCGATTAAGCAGTCACATGAGCCTGATGGGAATTGTAATTACGACCACGGGTACCACAGTGAAATTATGCAGGATGTCAGTCTTTAATTGTCTGTTTACAACTTCAAAATAGAGATTAGGTAGTTTACTCTATTGTGAGCATATATTATAGGTGTTCCCACGCTATCTGGACGACTACGGCGATTCCTTAATATGGATTCCTAATCAAAATGAAGCCCTTTTTACAAGTTCACTGTTCATCAGAATATCAATATGATATTGTAGACACTTGCGTGAGCCGACAGTTGAACTCAGATTTTTGTATTTAAAATTTATTGGCCTGCGTGTTACTTTTAGAACATTTTTACTGGACTGGACACGCAATGATAGACTAGAGTTACAACATCTATCCAAAAAAAAAAAAAAAATATATATATATTTTTGAACTTTCTGTTAATTTGAAAAATATAATAACATTTAGTTTCAGTCGGCCCACATAGCACCGGCCCATCGGGAAATTTCCCGGCTTCCCTTATGGCCAATCCCGCACTGCTTCAAGCTAGAAATATGTTGTTGTATGCGGCCTCGCTGGTGTTTTTCATTTAACGTGATTTCTTGAATCACAAACAGTGCCTCGTATAATAAACAGTTTCATCAGTTCCGATGAAAACTTGCTTGAATTCCTGAGTCAGGACGAAAAATCGGGGTTTGGACACGTTCCACACGACGAAATTGCAACGATCACAACCCAAGATCCCAAAGGAGATCACACACACACTTCCTGGCTAGGTGAAGTCAAAACAGCAACACCAAAAACAATCCAGGAATGCAAATAGGTGCCTAGATTACCCACGCAACGCATCTAACCTAAACTCTAGCTCCAAACATTGTCTATACCCCAGACGAGCGGCGCAGAAATGCCTTCCAGATTTAAGAATTATCTGGGAACGAGGATTCCAGATCCTTGTGATCGCTGTGAAAAAACAATAATTTAGATCGAGGGAGGAAATACCGGTAAGGCGACACCTCCAATCTTTTAATTAGACCGTTGGTTCATACTCTGAAGTACCAGCTGGTTCAGATTACCGATAGATTAAGAAAGAAAACGCAAATCTTTACTTGGGAATAATCTCAAACGATAATACGCATAACGACTCATATGTGACTAATACTATGTCTTTACTCACTTCGAAGTCTACTGGGTGGCAAAAGACCATGTCTTACCTTTACCTTAGTAGGGCCCACACCTGTAGTCTGGAATCGCAATTCCTGAAATAAAGACGAAGAACACCAACGAATGACGGTCGCAACTCAATCTAAACGTCGTGTCATAATGCAAAAAATGCAAATAATATCTATTCACACAAATCACATGCTGGTCACTTCATATGTCAACGCAGAAATAACCAGTAATTCAATATATATAGTTCCTTTCCCAAGTTATCACATCTCAGCTGGCGAAAGAATCCTACCACTGGCCTATGGACTTATGAACCAACCTAATCTAATTAAAACGCATCACTCAAGACGATAGGTTTACCGAAACACAGAAATAATTTAGTATCGATTGCTGTCAAACTTCTCGTAACGATTCCTAGTTAAATTCAGATAAATACCATGGTAAACATTAAATAACTCACTGCACATCATAAATATTAGTATACACTGTATGTGGATTATCAACTAATGCCTTAATTAGTACCTGGTTAACTGAGAGGTTTCTATACTACGTTCACTGAAGAGAAACACAAGATTGTTCGAAGAAATATAAAAATTTCAGAATTCCAATTTATTAAACTGAATTTACATAACGCACGCTTTCGGATATGATAAATTCATAAGTATCAGAACATAATTACCGTTGGGCTGTAGAAACAAACAAATTTGAATCGTCTATCTGGTGTGCATTGAATTAGTTAAGCAGAAATGAAAGTTGCGTTGTCAGAAATAAATGTCCATAATTTCTATAATAATTAATAAATCTTGCTGATATTTTCACAAATTATTATCAAAACATTGTTGTTTAATTTAGAAAAGTTTTATCACATTATTACTTACAGGCATGAAGTTATTGTCCAAAATACATCGTATAGAAAGAATCAAGTTGCGTTATTAAATGCGTGACGTCATTACAGATGATTACTACATTATACAAATGACGTTCTGAATAAATATTGAAAAATGCAAAATAATACTATAAAATATGAATTTTTATCGGAGAATAGTGGCTGGAGTTGAAACCAAGATTAACTAACCATGTCGAATAATTAAATTTACTATTAACATCAAAAACGGTACGTAAAGATGGTCGAACAGACAATTTGACTAAGTAAAGGAAATATGCGGTAGCTGTTAACACTGCTAACCGGGAATTTCGAAATGATTTGGAAACTGGAGACGAAAAATTGGCATATGATTATTGAAATCTACCGATCCGATACTTGTAATGTAAGAATTCGGTTAATAGCGGCCCCATACTGAAATTTAGAACATATTGTACATTTTGACAAATAATTTCAAAACCAAAATATTAATTTCAATTAGTTGAAAATTTCGAAATAATGTCGCTGAAAAGTTCTGGTAGCACTTGTATCTGTTATAGTTCTTCTTAATACGGTTTAATATATATTACCGGTATGGATGAAATCAATCGTAATATTATCGGAATATATGCTAAATTTGGCGTTTATATTTACCACTCGTAGATAGGGCTCAGGAAGTACAGATGACGGAAAGCCCATACGTCCATCCTTCTAGTCATTAAAATTGGAACTGAAATAGCATGCCGAGGGAGAGCAGTTCTCCCATCAAACGGAGAAGAAAGCTGATTCACACCAATCAGCAAAAAACAAGTAATGAAGCATTGACTAGGGTCCAATCAAAAACAAGCACCAGATCCAAGTCAATGCTGCGTGACTAACGAAAGCCTGGATGAATAACGATTAAAACCCAAAGCAAAAATAAAACAAAACACGCTCACAGCGTGACAAAACCAACCAAAAAGAATGAGCTAAAGAGAACACACAGAAAGGAAACACAACGTAGACTAAGAAAATAAAAGGGGAGAAAATAAATGAAAATGGAACAGCAACTAGGCTGTTACAAAATCTTGCTCTAAACTCGTTAAGTAATAAATTTAAATTCATTGACAGGAGACAATTGATTCCAGTGAAATTACTTGTAAAATTGATAAAGAAAACTTTTTAAAGGCATGTTTTTCTTAGACAATTCGTACTGAAAATTAAGAAATAATTTTGTTAGTGCATGGCTAAAAAGAAAAGAATGGGGCGCTGTCTCATATACAGTCATTTTATAAATTCTTGAATTGGCGCGCCACGTGCTTTTCTCTTTAGTCATGCATAAACAAAATTATTCCTTACTTTTTAATACGAATTGTTTAAGAAAGGTATGCCTTTAAACATTTTTTTAAAATCATTTTTTTCGAGTTATTTCGATGTTCGGATACCTTTTCTCAAGCTAGTATTTTGTGATCGAAATCCTAAAGTGTTCTGCAACCAGTCAAAGCGCAACATCGTTGCACGCTAGTACTTATTTTAGGATAAAGAAGTTCATATATTTTAAAAAAATATATTAAAATATGTTTTTAATATATATATAAATATATAGACATATACGAAAGTAACAATGGAATATTGTATTGTCACCCAACTTACGTCGCTGTGCAAAATTTCATCATTGTATGACGTCGGGAAATGAGTTAATTAACGTTGCAAGATTTGAGGACTCTACGAACCAATGTGAACTAAAGAAAAGAATGCAAAAAGAGAGAATGCAATGAACATACAATAGTAGACTCCCCCACACGATATCTGTGCACTCGGCTCACGGCTGACGTAAAATACATTAAATTCGTTACAACCATTTGTTGTTTTATAAACACATAAAGTAAAACCAACTTACTTTTATAATAAGTGTCAGCGAGTGGGATTCTTCATTGTTCACTACAGATGTGCTTTTCATACAATCCCGTGTTCACTATCATGATTGCAATCCAAATGCGAAAAAGTAAATTAAATGATAAAATGTAGAGGCGTTCGGTGTTGAGATTTTCATATCAACTTTCGGTATGTTTTGGATACCGATTATTATCGATATACCAAACGATACCGAAATAAAGAAATACCGAATAATATTGAAATGATGCCGAGCAAATAAAATACCGAGAAACAATGATATTGTACGATATGAAAGTACTCATGGACGTATGTATTTAGGAGTAGGTCTGGACCCCCACCCCGAAATTCCTTTTAATATGCAAAAATAGTATAATTTTAGGTGTAATTATCTATATTTACGGTTCTTTTCATACCCGGACCGAAATTAATTTTGGAGCTGAACCATCCAAACCCACTGACCCATCCGAAATTAAGTGGCTGGAAGGGCTGAATGGGACCGAACGATATCGAAATACCAAAAAGGGCTAATAGATAAACAACAGGGAATAACAAATCAAAAGTGACTGCGGGGAAAAGGTAAAATGAATTTTATGGGCGGATATCCGACACTTGGATCCGGATACTGAAATCCTGATCTGAAGATTCGAAACTCCGATCCGAAATCCAGATCTTCGAGGTTTCGGATATCCGGTTCAACGGATACGTGCGATTTCGGTCGCAGTTTGAAAGACTGAGGTTTTTCGATAATTTTTCCTCAGTCACACAAGGCAAATACCGGAATGGCACCTTCAACATATGTCCTGGCCGACAACTTCCTGGCCAATCGTTGCCACTCCCCTATCCCGGTCTGAGCTTTAGATGCCTAAAGCCCATAAATAAAATTCAATTCGGTATGATGATTCATCTGAAACTGTGATGCTGGGATGGTAAATTATGAAAGACCCTGACCTTCCCTATCCTATCTCATTCCGGCCTGAACCGAAAATGACAAGAGGCTATATATAAAGCCAATTTAATTAAATTCAAACCCGAAAAATATATTTTATAGAGATAGTTGTGTATTTGATTGGTATTGTTTTCTTGTCCAAAGTTAGTATACATTAGAAGACGATCAATATCAAACATGTTTGGAACAAAGTAAAGTAGAAAACAAATCTCCATCACAAAAGAAGAGAGACAGGAACAGGCTAATTGAATTCAGAAGAAGGATAAGGGAAAACAAAAACGAGGACGAATAAAAAGGAGATTGGGGTGCAAACTGAAAAAAAGAAAACTTGCGACGAAGATGGCTACAACTTTTTACACCAGGCGATAGAACTGGAAATCAATGCGTTGAATTTGCTGAAGGAATAAAGGAAGATTTGAATGTTCGTGGTAAGAAAATGGAAGAAGAAATCTTGGCAGAACCGAATGTTGACATTGTGAACAACAGCGAAGAAAACCCCAAAAAAGAAGAGAAAGAGGAAACAATATCAAGAAAACAAGAAAGCAAATGGAAAAGAAACATTAGAGAAACCATCCATGACCCAAAATTGGAATTATGGAATACAAGAAAAGGCATACAAATTATCAATATTAGAAGACCCACAAATCTTAGTTGTTGCCTTGAGACATTTGGTTAGAAACCTGCAAGATGAAGGATAACTTTTCCAATACCAAACGCTGTCGATAGAATAACGCTGAAAAGGAACAACATACCAATGGATCCCGAGGAGCTTTTGTTGCTGGTCGATGAAGTCTTCGAAAGAAGAGCCGAATACCTAGATTTAAACGAGGTCCACCGAGACTTCGTGAAGGCCCATGGCAGGGCGGTCTTGGACTTGAGAGAGTCATGGCGGCGCTGCTATGCACATACAAGACATCCCAGATAGAATGCAGCCGGAACAGTGCTCTGTGCTGCAGCTCAACGCACAAGGCTGTCGATTGGTTTGCTCCGAATTAAGAAAGATTACAGAAGAACTCCAAATTGACATCTTATGCTTACAAGAGCCGTACACTTATCAAGGCCGATTAACGGGACTATCCACAAACGCTGAAATTATAATATCTAACAAGACTCAAAAACTAAAATCTGCAATTGTAAACTTTAAGAAAAAGTATAAGCTATTAGAGATTCATCAGTACACAGATGAGTGGACTACTTGTGCTGAATTATTAACTGAAAAAGAAAAAATAATAATAAACATTTATTGCCAATACCAATATGATACTGAACCGTTTTTGGACAAGCTAAACACCATTATAAGCGAATATTCAAATCATAAAATATTAATAACAATGGATGCTAACGCAAAATCCCCCATGTGGTTCAGTAATGTGCTAACAGATCGAGACAGAAGGAGAGGCGAAGCTCTTGAAGACCTAATTATGGCAAATGAATTAGTAATAGCAAAGCAGGAAGGAGAATCCCCAACCTTTCGGGGTCGAGCGGGTGCCGGGACAAACATTGATGTGACGCTTACAACTACCAATTTGGCCAATCAAATTAGCGAATGGCAAGTATTGGACGGGAATACTAGTAGCGATCATAATGCAATCAAGTTTATAGTCTCGGTATCTGAAACGGAAGCAGCACGGAGCATTGTCAAAGAAGGTGAATAAATACGCTATAACATCTTGCGGATGAACAAAGAAAAATTTGAAGCAAACTTGATACTACCACAAATAACACCAAATATCAACTTAGATAATTTGGCTGAAGAACTAAACAATTCCACAATTCGGACAATAAAAGCGACGCTGCCGCCGGGGGGGATCGATAGGTAACACAAATTTGGCGAACGCCCCTTTCTGGTGCAATGAGCTCACAAGACTTAGACGCATTACAAGAGCCAAAAGGAAGGCATACCAAAAGGCAAGGGACCCTGAGCTGAGAAGAAGAAAACTCGACGAATATAGGGAATCAAAGGATAACTACAAACAGCTATTAATACAAAGGAAAACGGAAACATGGAACAATTTTGTTGAAACAAACTTAGCAACTGACCCGTGGGGTAAACCCTATAAAATCTGTTTGAGAAAGTTATCACCAACTATTATATCAATTTTGGAAAAACACGATAAAACGTATACCAAAACTTAGAGACTCAGCGGAATATTTAGTAGAAGAACTAATCCCAAAAGACATAGAAGATAATGAAACAGACGAACAAAAAGACATCAGAAAACTTATGGACAATATCAATAATCTACAAATTCCTGAGGAAGAAATACCAGAAATTAAGAACACAGAACTAGAAATAGCTATAAGGTCTTTGAAAACGAAGAAAGCTCCAGGACCGGATGCAATAAAATCGGAGATATAAGAATTCAAAAGAAATCTGGGTCCCATACTAACTCGCCTTTTTAATGAATGTATCAGGCAGGGACGTTTCCCAAAAAATTGGAAGGAAGCGAACTTAATTATCTTTTCGAAGAGATTGGAGAAGCCTAAGACAGATCCTAGATCGTACCGCCCAATATGCTTGCTGAATGTAATCAGTAAACTGTTTGAGAAGATTATAATAGCAAGGTTACAAGCAAGCAGAACTGATTTAGAAAATGATAACATGCAATTTGGATTCAGCAAAGGCAGGTTAGCGCAAGACGCCATTAACAAGATTAATGACGCCATTAAGCAAATAAGTGTAAATTTGGATCTTTTTTCGATGATGCACTTACTACGCAGTTAGCGTATTGAATAAATGATGACAATTTGCGTCGGCGATTACTTTCGACAGACGAATTAACTTTCGGAAAAGCATCAAATATTGCCATACAACATGAAACCATAGACAAAGACAGTCAACTATTATCGAGACATTTTGGCAGATCATCAAACATAGCTAGTGATGTACATCAAATAACTAAAAATGACGCTGATAACAGAAACATGTATCAGCGAACAACAGATAACACTAGGGTTATGATTTACAACTGCCGCTTCTGTAACCGAAATCACTTAAAGAACAGATGTCATTTTTGCCAGAGACTAAACCATTTTCAGGTATGTTGTGAACAAAGAAAGCGAACTCAAAACCTGAATTTAGAAATACGGAAGTAAAACATATGGAAGTTATAAACGAAGGTTCTGAAATAAAGTTTGGACTGGGTTTAGATGATTTTTGGGTGAATCACATCAGTAATAGCAGTAATACACAAGTTTCCCAATGGAATCACATGATATTCTGATAGACAGTGGTTCATGTTATAATCTAATAGGAATGCAAACATTACAACAGTTAAATGTTACCCAGAAAATAGAATCTTGTAATATTCAACTACAAAGTGTAACAAATCAACTTATCCCAATTCAAAGTAGAATCATTTTGCCAATGATTTATAATCAGAATTTACATTTTGTAGAATGGATGGTGTTTAGGGTATACACAGATAGATCTGATTTATCTTTCCCAATATTGGGTAGACCTGGGATGGACATTTTATTTAAAAACTGGCGAAGACAACTATCATATAAACGTAGATATGACAATATGAATAGATCACTACAAGTATCACATAATCTAAAGATTTCTTCTGTAGCTACCCGCCAAACAAACTATGATTTAACACTCAGTTTCCTTATCAACATACATCCAACTCAACAGGTATGGAATCCGATAGAAAGACACATTTAATTTTAAAACTATAAGAATCAATATCAATATTAGCTGAAAGGCAAAATCAGTTTCAAGCATGGATAGAATCCAGATTAGAGAGTACAAAAACAACACAACTAGATTCAGAAAAAGGTATAGAATCAGTTGATACTAAGAGCTTGGGTTGGCAAGGAGATTCAATTCAAACAACGAAGAAGGAGGAGAAAGATGATGAAAGAGAGAAAATGAGAGGCGATCTTAATCAAGGGAAAATGGAACAGAAGAAGGTATACAAGGAGGAAGATTTCGATAATTTTTTTAAAGAAATTGGTTTTGCAGAGTATATAAACCATCCTAGGATAACATCAAAAAACATGTTTAGGGAGTTTTGTTTAATAAAGGATATCATAAAGAGATAGAGAAAGACATAAAAAGGCTTATGTCTGACCTAATATATATTGTGTAAGAGTTTTGAAAATGAGGTGTCGATTTGATTAGGTTAGAATGTAAATGTTATTAATTGTTAGGCATACTGTGGAATAGTAACACTTTAGTGATTTGAAATCAAACTACACTTTTACGAATCAATTCTAATTGAGATATTTCATCAATAGTATCAAGATGGCGGTGTGTCTGTAGGAGCGTGTGCGAGTTCTCCCACCTTTTAGCTGTAAATGAAGCGATCACATGAAAATTGAGCCGAAGGTTATAATCAGTGTGTTTATATCCTTATCCTCTTGGAGGATATGGAAATCGCAGAAGTTCTGAGAACACCAGAACTGGCGATTGTTCTCCAGGAGATAACCCAAAAAGAAACAGAGTATCACAGAGTCGACGTCTATGTTGTGCTGTCCTTGTGTGTGTGTGTTGTTCTATATGTTAAATGTTTTTGTATAAAATTGCAAATAAAAGATAATGGTAGGGCATCCCCCACCAAAAAAAAAAAACCTCCAAAATTAGGAACAAAGACCAGGAGAACATTCTGGACGCCTGGTCTAAAGTCCGTCCCGCACCACCCGAAGTCAAAACTGAGGGGACAAAGGAACTTCTCGGACTGTCGGAACACCGGCAATCCGAGAATCTCTGGGGACTGCCTATCCCAAAATGGGAAGAGCAAACAACTGCTCGTGCTGCACGGCCTTGGAAGTGCACAACCCATTTTGTGCAAAGAATGCATAGAGACAGGGGTGGAAGGTGGGTCCCCAAAATGAAAAAAAATAAAATGGAATCAGTGTGTTTATCGACAAACAAAGTTATTTGTGCCTTAATAGTGAAGTATTGAATACTCAATCATGCCATTGCATACAAGGAGCGGAAATACCCCAAGCACACGTTCTTCGCAGTTTGTGAAAGATGATCTCCTGAAACAAATATGCGATGAGGTGAAATCGACTGTTCAGTCACCTGAAATTACTAAGGTAATTGTGGATTCCATTATTGAGACTGTAATAGGAGTAGTAATTCAACACCTGGAAGAAACCATGAAGTTTAATAGTAACGAAGTGAGTAATGTGAAAAAGGGCCTCTGCATTGTGAAGAGTGAAATAGAAAAGCGTGACAAGGTAATTGGTGATCTAAATGATAAAATTGTAGAACTAGAACAGTACCAACGAAGGAATAGCATCCGAATTTTTCGTTTGCCCGAACGTGACGGTGAAAATACCGATGCAATTGCCTTGTCTATTTTTGAGGATAGGTTAGGGGTAAAACTTCAGATCTCTGACTTGTGCAGTACACATAGAATCGGCCCAACGAGTCAGGTAGGAACCGTGCTATTATAGTTAAATTAACCAACAACAGGGCCAGAGCATTGGTTTTCAGGAACAAAAGGAAATTAAAGAACTCGAGTATTTCAATGAGGAAGGATCTTTGTCAAACTAGGCTACAGCTGTTCAAAAAAGCAACGGACAAATTTTGTACAAGGGATGTTTATACGCAAGATGGTAAAGTAGTGGTTGTGAACAACAAACAAAAGCACTTCATTACAAATGTAAGTGAGCTACGATCACATTGAGCTCAGCAATATCACAGCATCGTACAGCAAGAGTGGATTGATTTCGTTAGAACAGTTGTGTGTGGTGTTTTCTGGAGTAGTGTGTTATCATGTTTGTGAGTCTCTTGAACAGCATTCCCAGCATATATTTTAATAACTGCTGGGCTATATTGTCTCGACGTTTATGCTTATTTGTAAATATGTATGTTAGTTTCTCATGTATGTTAGTATACTTTAGTCTTCAGTTGTGTATCATTGGTGTAATTATGATTTTTACTTGTACTAAAAGGTTTAGTTTTGGAGTAATACAGGAAACTTGGTTGGGTAACTGTACAAGGGGGGAATCTAAATTCGTTACCAGTTTCTTATTTATAAATGTGCATGTTAGTTTTTCGTGTCTAGGACGTTTCGGTACAGGACGTTTTGGTGTAGGACGTTTCGGTGTAGGTCGTTTCCGTGCACAAACGTTTCGGTGTGAGGACGTTTGGGTGCAAAGGATGATTCGGTGTAAGGGTGTTTCGGTGTATGAAAGTGTTGATTTAAAATACTTTGTTATGTTCAGACTCAATTTATGTATCATCATAAAGAGAAAAAATATAGTACAGTAATTGTTTTTATTGAGTGAAGTACTGTAGTCTATAACGCATATAGTCTATAATGTATAGGAGTACCGTGCGTATTAATCGAAGGATTAAAATATCGCCTACCGCTAAAGGATGTAAAGTAGGGTGTAACTAACATTAAGCCTTGTATCTCAGATTTTTAATTAATTGTAAACGATAACAATGCTATAGCTAAGCATGATTTAAATTAAGATTTTATATTTGACACTTAACAAGTTTGCTTTCTATTTTCCCTCTTGGTTGGTTTTTAGTTTCTAGTTTTCGAAAGTGAAATTTTAATTGGAATAATTTTCCATTATAGAAAACTTGATTGGTGTCAATGTTTAGTGAGGGGGGGTGGAGGTATGGGAAGGTATTCGTCTTAATATATATAGAAGTGAACTTTTAATTAGAACTGGCCTGTGATTGGTGGAGAGAAGAAACCTAAAATTAACTTTTAGTTGGTCTGTGGCTGCTAGATATAAGTGAGGAGTAAATTACGTAAACTGTTATGTTATTCCAAAATGATATTCCCACTCATTTTGCTAAAACGAATTCCCTGGCTTTTCCAGATTACTATTCAAAGATTCACGGATTCAGAACGATTGAACTTGAAAAAGGCTTTATTTAGGCTTACCATGCATGATCAAGTGGCGGAACAGCTTCAGAATGGTAAAGTATATATATTTATAAATATATGTATTTATTTTAAACTGGTCTATTCGAAATTAGGAAGAAAAAATCAATATCAAAATTAAACATGATACATGTGTCGATAACTGACACCTTTTGTACTCAAGAAAGTTATCATGGAATCTTAATCTAAAAATCACAAAGTAAATTATCTGATATTAAAAATAGAACTCCTCCAAAATAATTTAATGCGAGCTTAATCTCTTTACAAATATTCATCCACATATGGGAAACATAAATTAATGACGAGTTAGTATTGTAACCACTTAAGTGGCGTTTCGAATTAAATTCAGATGTAAGATTACGGATCTAATATGTGACAGGATACTCAAAATATGTAACCTTCCATATTATTCTTACAATACTAGTGGTGATTTATTTTTTAAAAATGTAGCAATTATCAGTGATGCCTGAGGAATCTT
This sequence comes from Lepisma saccharinum, assembly GCA_022664845.1. Lineage (NCBI taxonomy): Eukaryota > Metazoa > Arthropoda > Insecta > Zygentoma > Lepismatidae > Lepisma > Lepisma saccharinum. The sequence continues at coordinate 2,032 of JAGDQP010037293.1, read as the reverse complement.
ATTAATATTATTATGTGCAGAGAAAACTGAATGCATGGAAGGAACTCAATGGTACAGCCCCCTCTTGGCACAAAAAGGATGTGGGTTCAGTTCTCGGACATGCATATCATTCAATTACTCTGTCATTTTTTCAAGTTATGTTCACACTAATAAGTTACTGTGAATAATACAGTTCTTTTTCTTAATACTGAAAGTTCTAATTCAGTAGTCGCTCAAAATTGAGATTATGTGCAAATTGGCTATTACAGCAATTTCTGTAGTCAGTGCTTTTACGCAGAGTCCTTAGAGAGTCTCTCCTCAAAGTTTTTATTTTTTCCCTCAAAAAGTTCTTCTTATTGAGGTTTTCATCGTTCTACAGGTAAGGAATTAGAACTGGAAATGTTTGTTACATTTAATATGTATTACACTAAAACCTCGTTTATCCGGATGGGACCGGACTCATTCCGGATAAACCAGATTTACATTTTTTCATGTTCTAAGCGCCTGCAAATATATAAATAGTTTACCAATATTATTGAGGAACATGGTACAATAAACGGTAAATATAGTAAAACACTATACATTTACACTATGGTGCAATAATTAAATGCACTAATTTGTATACGATTTATTTTGAAAATGATAAAAAATTACTTTATATTTTTCAAAATTCGTTCCGGATAAACGAGATTTCAGTGTATCTCAAAAATTCCTTTGAAGAGCACAAATTCTCAAATTAACCACGTTCGATTATTTCTAAAGATGTTCCGATTTTTTTTAACCCGTTCCAAGCATAGCCGGAAGGTGGTTTCAAACAAAATGTAGCCGCAGATAGCAGTTTGTTTGCAGTGAGAGTAAGTGCGTTGTGTTATATGGATCCTTTTAACCTTGAAATTTTGATTTTAACAAAATTCTTATGTGGAGGTACTGAGTTTACATTAGCTTACACGACAGTAAAGTAAACTGATTTACAGGTACTAATTTGTTATGATTTGAATGCTTATATTGAAGGGCATCTTTACATTATAATAACTTGCTCCTATTCCCACTTGATAAAATCAACTTGAATCCAATACGGCGGACGGTGAGTGTCATATTTGTTAATTATGTATAACTTGGTTTCATTTATACTGCATTTGGAAGCATTCATGGTCTTTCCTATCTACAGTAATGCAACGAGTGATTCCACATCTTTCATGAAGTAACTGAAAATTATCGGTGGTCTATCATATTCAATAACTGGGAAACAGTGAGAGATACTGTAAAGCAAACTACATCAGTAAATTTCTGCGAACATTTTACATGCATTTGATCAGTTGCACCTATTCCCACTAGAAAAAAAAACTTGAATCCAATATGGCGGACGGTGGGTGTAGCATGTGTCAGAGAAGCAGCACTTAATCCAATTTGTTTTCTGTATGCCCACATTCATGTCCAGCTCTATCTAAAGAAAATAAAAGCAATTTTCTGTCCAAGAGTAATAGTAGTTTATGGTAGCATTATATATATATATATATATATATATAAATCACAACCATATTCAATCCACTAGTGGATGAGGCCTCTCTCCGAAGGGAGGAGTTGGTCTACTGCTCCAACGCTGACCAGACGGGTTGGGAGAGGAGAGCCGAAGCTCTCACTGTAATCGCCGCTGTCTTTTATTCACAGCAGCTCCCCAATTGTCCTCACGATGCTGGGTCAACACCGAAATTTTTGAGCCCCCACCGGGAATCGAACCCGGGACCGCTCGGTCGAGCGCGCTACCGACTAGGCTACGCAGGAGCTCTCATATATATATATATATATATATATATATATATATATATAGGCTCATCAATATGCAAATTACCGGTATGGGAAGTTAAAATTAGTACAATAAACATGGAGCCGCGGAGAACTTTGAATTTTAATCAATTTTAAACAAATCTTGGCGACCGTACACTCAGTCAATCATAAAACAACAGGTTTCTTTCAAAAGTCTAAATTACAAAATTAAATGTTTTCCACTGTAAGAAACGTGTTAGGAATAAGCCATTCATCAACAAATAAGTTC
>JAGDQP010037292.1:0-15491 GCA_022664845.1 Lepisma saccharinum | reverse complement strand
AAGAGAAAGCGTATAAAGCCTGTTGAAAGAATATTTGTCGATTCCCTGCTTAGCAACATCGAAATTCGGAAATATGACAGCAACTTAGCAAGGTCAGTTGTTAGCTCCTAAAGAAGCGTGTAATGAATATGGTAAAGATTAAATATGGAAAGTCCTGATTTACGCAATTCAGGAAGGATGAGTGTGGACAAGCAGAGGAAGACAATATCATCGGACGGGCTAGATAAGATCAAAACAGACACTCTCAAGGAGAGTTTGTGGTCAAGTGATGCGTAGTAACTGTTACTCAACACCCCAAAAACATCCTCTCCTCAATTCCTATCTTTTTTACCAAATATGGCATTGCGTGCTGTTTGCGGAAAGGGCTACGTGTCTCGTGGTGAAACATCGAGATTGTGAAAGCAAGCCTTCCGGGGCGTTAGCGCAAGGCCCCCTATATAAGGTCTAAGATTATGAATTTTATGAGGAATATCACCCCAAGAGACGGAGAGTGAGTTGTTAGTCGACATCTATACGTGAACTTAGAATTCTCAACTAATCTATCAGGTTAGTAAAGTTTATTTTAGAACTTTGATTTTCTAGTAAATGAAACACACTTTATCCCCAGAGTTGTAACATGTCCTATTTTCATGTTTTCGTGCAACTATCTAAGGTCTTCTTCAGGAAGAAGTTGAAACTTCAGTATTAGATAATTAACTGAACCAGCTGCATTGTAAATTAAATACAGTTATCTAAAATAAATAGGACAGCCTGTCGTTTGCTTTGCTTAGTTAGATCAAAACAATGTAGATTTTATTCTAGAAGTTTTCAAGTGAATTATTTTAAGATGTAATTAATTTTGATGTATTAAACCTCATTTTTATATTTTCTTTATTATGTAAATAAACTTGTTATTTAAATGTAAATTATTTGTTGTTTGCCTTGAAGCACATTGCTGCAGAATGACCACGCCAGAGTAAGTCAACGTATCTAAAGTAATCTACCTCTGAGACCCCTGAAACCTGAAAAGGTTGCTTTATAACGCCCGCATACTTGGTATCGCTCTTAGAGTTAAAAATGATGCCACAGTATTCATCCGCCCTATCTGCAACCGGGTTTTCTTTTGTAGGAAGAGATATTTCCGCCCCCCACACAGCACGTGTTTTATCCATGTGTTAGTAACTTTGTAAACCTTAAGAAATTTTCTCCTTGCCCTTCTCTTTTGCCTGTGTCGAACTCAAACAAAGAGGAAAGCATGTGTACCCCTCCCACAGGATTGGAATGTGACCGCTGCTTGTCTTTTGGACGCCAAGTCTCGTCTGCTGGTGACAGTGAGAATGGGCCAAAGAAAGGGAAGGAGTGGAACCAATGCGGCAGGAAGGCATTACTGTTAATGGCAATATAATTCACGATTTCAAAACGCAACATTCATCCTAGATAAACATTTTTATCTGCTTATTATAAATTGACATTAAAGTTAATAACTAATAATCTCACGTCAACTTTTAGCGAATGTTCATGAGAACTATTTTTATCTTTATCTAACTGCGTGATAAGGCACGCAACAAATCAGACATTGTGGGTGGCGCGCGGTTTGTTGTTACATACTCTCAGGTCTCGTGAAATATACTTTACTTCTACTTATTAAAGCTTTCGCAATGAAAATTTATAAACCATTTTTACTCATAGTTTATTTCAGTAAAGTAACGTTTTTTGTTTAGCTACGAACACACAGAGTAACATTTTGTTCTAGGTTAGGTAATACAAAATTTACTTTTAAAAAATCATTTCTGACAAGGTAGGAAAATACATGACTTAAAGAATCCCAACAGATTGTAGTCTCGATTTGGAAGAAAAATAATCTATTTCGATTTCATCTGTTCTGTCTATTATTATGTATCTGCACGTTTGAAACCAATTGGACAAAAATAAGTTCACATTTAGCAATTCAAGTCCAAATTCTTATTTTTCGAAATAATTTGTAAATCACTGCTTTTTATATGAACATGACTTCTCATAAGTTCAGTTATAATAAACAATTCGAAATTCTGCCCTTTCTTGAACACCATATGAAAATTTACAGTTGAGGTTGGGTCAGTTCCATTAAAAGTACTTTTTCCAATACGTTCCAAACAGTAAGTAAGGCAAGTACAAGGCGGATAGAGTGAAGCACTATGAACCTGATCTGTCATAACAAACAAATTTCAATGTTGGAACAAAATTATGTAATGATAGTTTATATTCTTTACACATGTTTAATTCAAAACAAGTCTTACGATCGTGTCAATTATGTAAATATTCTACAGTAAAATTTTCATTGTATTGGTGAATATATTTTGGACAAGTGTGTGTTGAACACCGTAAGTACTTATTTACAAAATAACCCTATTGAATGCGCTGAGTGTAATTTACAACCCCATAATTGCATGTACGTTTGGAATACCGGATTTGTTATTGCAAACTATATTCAAAGTCATTTGAACGATCCAGAACTTTTTAAAGACTATTAAGAACTTTTTGTACAGCAGGGTCATTCACATATTTTGAAAACTACCTTGTTTAATGTTATTTGTCAATTTATTCGAGACCCTGAATGCATTACACAAATTATACCTGTAATTGTAAAACAAAACAAAACTTTGACTAGTTCACGTGTACTTAGTGCAAGACAGTACATCATTGACTTTCAAGGGTTTAAGATTTCCCCTAAGGAATACATTATTAGAGAATTTTGTTTAGTTGCATGTGATGCCACCTTGATATTTCATAGTCTTTTGAAATTACCTTGCGAACGTTGTTATTTAGCTGCTGCATATCAAACACAAGTAGATTGGCTCACACATCATTTTCATGGGTTACAGTGGAATACGGCCTATGGATATACTGTATCCCACATTCGCCATATATTGTCACAATGTTCTGATATGGGATCCATCTTTTATTGTAAGGGTCATGAAAAGATGGTGTTGTTGGAAAAAGTATTTCAACTGAAAAATATTGTAAATTTAGAAGACCAAGGATGTCCTGCCTTACGTGCACTGAATTTCAAAGTGGACATTTTAAAATGTACGTATCATGAATCGGTGAAAGAATATGCATGTGCTTTGCGGAATTGCATACAGTTACAATACTGGCTAAAACTTCAAACATTAAAAGTCGTTGACGGAATATCCACAATGAAATTGTAACTTGAAAAGATAATAAATCTATTGTACCAGAATGTATGTATTTTTTTATTTCATGAAATGAAATTCAAACGATTAAGAGGTAAAAGGTTTTTATTACATCTAAACTACTCTACTACATGGATTATACAATTGATTTTAATAAGTTACATTTGATAAATATTTTTAAAAAAATTATTTACATTTTTTGTTTGCTTACAACATTTTGTTGACCAAGTTCAGTACCAGTTGATCATTTCGTTGTAAGTTGGTTTTTGAAAATTTTGAAAAGATATTTACATTTCTAACTTGATAATAAATATATATTATACAGAATAAACCACATAGAACGGAATTGTCAGCTTGGTATTGAACTTTATTTACATGATAAATTGAAGAATTACGTTGAAGAAATTGTACTATTGGTTTTGGTGGATTGCGGCCAAGACTATCAAAATAAAAGGTTTTTATTAATGTAGATACATGTCCAGTGTGTTCCTTGCTGATATGACGGACTTAAATTAATGATTATTGCAGCAGGTCCCTTCACTATTACAGGTAAGTGATTTAATGCATATATGCCAGTCAATATGGAACTTGTAACACAGTCATGCAACACAACACTTAACATTTGATCGATCCACATAGTCACTTTGAATTACAGTCTACATCATCATATTCAAGTACACTGGAACTTGTAGTACTGGGGGTTGGATTATATATGCTTTTTGGTTCATGACTTACATATCGTGACAAATCATGGTAGGTGAGAAATTTACTATAACATTGCGCTTCATAAAATGCACATCGGAACGTATGAAACTGATGTTGGTAATGACCACAATGACTTGCAGGAAAAAGTAATTTATTTGATTTTGGACAGTTCAAATGTTCTAGATTTCATACACTTCGTCCCAGGAGTCGTTCCAAAAACTGTTGTCTGTGGCGACCATGGACGTAGAGAACATCAATATGTTTTGTATAGTTTACAAGGACTTGTTGCAAATTGTCGTATGCTACGTCGCCTTCTGACCATTGTAATCCATAATGTTTGTGGACAGGTACTCGTTGTCCAATTGAAGTGTTAGTGGTAAGTCTTCACTGCTAAAGGGTTTTTTAAAAATCCAAGTATGTGCGGTATTGAGATTAGGATTGACAACGGCCAACTCCTTAACGATAAGGTCATAGTCACCAGCTTGATCAAACGCTAAAAAGTGGATGATGCCCTCATACTGTTATTACACTGATGTAAACAGGAATTTACTTTCACCTTATATACATATTTTGAGACAGAGTGCCAACTACTTAAATAATAATAATAACGACACAAAATGTATGGTATTCAACGCCAAATTGATCAATTATACCATATTATCCGTATAAACGTTTCGGTTTTTATCTATTTGAATTAATGTTTCAAATTGTGCATACACCACACAAGTAATTGAATTTTGAAGATTTTGGCTGAACCCTATTTTAATATTTACAGGTGAATCTTTGACGACATCCCATGTAGAATCGTCTAATGTATTAGTAGGCGACAAATTAAAGCATACAGCGTATAGCCATTAGGATATTCTTCGGGTGAAATGGTATGCCCTGCATTTTGATGAAATATACCAGTTCCGGAAATTAAAGTATGGTAACTTGGAATAAACAAATCGTTTGCAAAATCAGGAGTCAAGGGAGTAGGTGGATAAAATTTAGAACCAACCAGCACTTGAAGTTTGTTGAGATTAAAATGTTGAAATTGGAAAGGATTTTCATTATATTGTCCATTAAAGGCAGTATTTGAAACAAAACCAATAACAGGACCTTTAGGTACTTTTCTTAAAAATAAGTTGTCCAAATTGAAACTAGATACATTTTGAGGAATGGTATGAACACGTGTTTCTACACGTGTCAATGGAAGTTTAGCAGTATCCTGAAGCATATATTGATTTAATTGAAGAGACACATCAGCAGATATTTCCAAACGACGTGCATACAGTATAACTTCCTCCAAATGAACTTTGAAATCAGATTGATGTCCTGCCATAAGACAGAATGCATCTTTACTAAAACTGAGTTTGACTCGCATGTTAACTTTATTGGGAAGAATACGATTAAGGGTTGTAATATCAGTGTAAACACGACCAAGCATTTCAATAGAGGCACTACCTGCAATCATTGCACTACGTTTGTGAAATCCAACATTGTCGTTTGTTAACGTATTAAACTGTCCCGCCGTATCCTTATACCATAAACCCGTTTTCAAATGAGTATTGGTAGCATCTTCCCCGTAGTTGAGACTTGTTTCAAAATAGGAACGATACGGATAGGTTCCATTCGAAGATGAAACGATTTTATCATTCAGGTAAACATCGACTTGTGAAAACATGGCATGTAGAAAATTATTTACAGGTCCAACAATATCGGCTGCAACGGGTGGCGGTCCTGCTGCAGCTACTTGTAAATTATCCCCATTTGCCCTTACTACTTTACATTTGACATACAAGTAAAGGTACGAAGGATCAATATACTCTGAAGTATCGCCAGGAATCACAAATTCAATAGGTCCTTCGGATGTGAGTGTTGAAATAGGCCGATAGTCAACCATACGTGAGGATTCTATAGCAGTTTGTGTCATGGGTACAGATACCAAATCCAATTCATTGCTACAGCACTCTTTACTAGCAGGTGTAAGAAACGACATGATGATTAACTAAGAATATCTCTCGGTCTAGTTGTTCTACATCTACGACGCTTTGCAGGTGGTCCAACACGTGCAGGAGCTTTTCGTCTGCGTGCACGTCGCCTACCGCTACCGGTAAGCAACTGATTTAATTTTGTTTCCACTTTTGTCTTTAAGGCTGACCCTGCTTCACGTACGCGTGCTTTTACGGATTCTTTTACAGGTCGGTTTTCTAACATATCCCCAGCAACTTGAATTCCAGTTTGTAACGCCTGTCGTCCAACGGCTTTGGCGCCCTGTTTAATAAATGGCATTGCGAATCGGAAAAGACCTCGAAATAAACTTCCGATTCCGTGGCCGCGCTGATAAACGGGTCCCGCAAGATACGGAATTCCGCGTCCGCGATGTACTGCTACTTTCATTGCGGGAGACGCGTAAAGTGAAGTGTTACCGTTAATGTTCCGGATGCGAATGGCAAATTACGTCCTGCATGATCTTTAGTAGAATTTCAATGGTATCGAAACTTAATTTAGATAGTGGAAAATAATGGACGTTTTGAAATATAATTGTTTGTACTTTTCCATGATTCGTATCCGTCATGGCCACAATTCGAAGTAATGGTGCTTTTGAATCACCTACATATTGTGGCTGAATAAGATCCGTGTATACAAACACTTGTTGCGGTACCCAATACCTAGGTAGGGTTGTTATTGTATTGCTTCAAGTTTTAAAATGTTAATACTAGGTTCAAATCCTAATTGTAATGCTAAAATGGGAGAGAAACGGATAGCTTGAATATTATCGGTGGTTTTAATTTTAACTGTATTGGAATAGGTATATTCTATCCATGGGGTAATTTTGTTGAGTTCATCCAGTAATTCCTGAACGGTCGCATAATATCCCGAATTAATACGATGTTTTAGTTTTGTTCCGTCCTTTAAATCGAACCAAAAGATATTTTTTCCATCAAGAACATTTTGACATGTGAGTGGAATATGAATTTCACTAAGTCCAACCCTCGACGAAGGATCATTCAATTGAATAAGATAATTGAGAATATTATGAAAATGTGTTGGTATATTGTTTGTATAAGTTTCTGTACTTGAATTTGAACTTAGAGTAATGTACAAAATTATCATCAGTACTTTCGGATATCATACTTTCTGTTTAAAATGAAGTGTAATGCTTGACTTTCCAAATTGAAATGGCAATTTTTGCCCTCGTTCATCTTTTAAATCTACGTGTAAAGTATCAAAATATTGTTTTTCCACTTTCATATACTGAGGCCGTTCAAACATATAGGATTTGATTTCACCGTACTCATACTCGTGCACACTTATTTTTCGAAGTAGTTTTCCAACGGCAGGTTGAGTCTTGACCACATCAAGACAAACATTAATTTCGGAAGAGATATTATAATTTAAATTGCATGGAAATGATGCAGGAATGGTAACAATCAATGGCCGTTTACGTCGACTATGTGGAAAATAGTGTATGCTGTGATTCTCCAAGGTTGGATCATTACTAAACCCAAGAAGATTTTGTAATGCAGGTGTCATTCCAATGACATAATGTCGTTTTCAATATCGTCTGTGTTTAATATAGAAACAATCACGTGTGTAATCATAATGCAACATACGAGGATCATCACTGCCTGTTGCATCGTCTTCATCATTGGGATCGTCAGCTACAAGTTCAGGTTCAGCATCATCATCATTGCCAGCATTAAGTTCTGTTTCTAATTGTTTATTCAATTGAGTTACTTTAAGTAAATTTTCAAGTATGATTCGTAACCGTTCTTTTTCATCTTCATTTTGTTTTGCTTCTTGTAGTGCTTGTTCCTTTTCTTGAGTCTCAATCATTTGTGGAATACTTTCCAGCAATGTCGGTACGGAATCATAATACCCTGGTGGAAATTTAATATTATATTGTGTTCTCTTTTTGCCTTCCGTTTGAATAATAATTTCTTGTTCCTGCTTAATATTATAAAAACTCCAGGGAATACTAATTCCATTAACCCCACCACCCAATTTCCTGTTAAATGAATTGGTTGAGCAAGCTTGGTTGTATGTGATGCAGTGGTATTATCAAATACGTGTAAACTAGCATTGGAGGGTAATGTTACGTAAAGTTCATTAGCATGCCCGGATGATGTCATGACGGTGACTGAACAGTTTCTTGTCGTACCCAGCTATTCATACTTGGAGGATATCCTAACCATTTAACGTAGACCCATCCTTTTCTTCGTTTTAACACTTTCTCAATAAGGTATGTTTTCTTTTTACTTGTAATAATTTTTTGAAGTTCCTGATTATAAAAGCTTCCACTTGATGGGATTCCAATCATTGATTTTATACACAACAGGATTACTTTTAATACATTTGTCAACAATAAAAATTTCACGCGACTATTTCGGTAAGTATCCCTTTTCCAATTTATGCTTATATTTACTTACACGAACATAGTCTCCGGATTGTAATTTACATTTGGGTTTGGTTTTGGATTTGTTTCCGTATAGGGTTTGCCAAACTTGGTTTACGTTTGTATCCGAGACTTCACTAGATGCAAGCTTAATTGTGGAATGCGGACTATGATTATAACTATATACAAGATCATCTAATACATCAATGTACCGGTATGTATTTTCTGCCGTAAAGTACTTGTATATTTTTTTCCTTTATTGTGCGAATAAATCGTTCTACAAGTGCTGCTTCTATTTTCGAATGAACACTATAATGATTAACCTCATATTTTTGAAATACCCGTTTTACGTGTTGGTTATAAAATTCCGTCCCTAAATCCGTTTGACAACGTGCTAATGGTAATTTCAACGACTTTAACATTTTTGTAATAGCTTCAGCTACAATAGGACCCGTTTTATTTTTGACGGGAATACATGTTGCATACCGTGAAAAAACATCGATGGAGCATAAAATGTAACTGTACCCATCATTATACTTTGACACATTTTGCGTATCGGCCAAATCCTTTTGTAGTAATTCATTTGGGCTACTCACATAATATTGTTTTCGCGGAAAGGTCTTACGTACGGGAGCATGTAATGTATATGCATATTGTGATGCTAACCATTTTTTAACTTTTATTTTTGATGGTGCACTTTTTTGTTGTAATTTTCTAATACTTCCCAGAGAAACTGGATCCGAATACGTATAATACAATTTGGAAAAGGACATGTTTACATTTTATAAAATCTAAAATTTCTTAACATTGTATTACGTTTTTTAACTTTTGTTTTTTTTTACTTTTAACATTTTGCTTTTACGAGTAGGTAATGGTTTCCTAAACAAAGATGCACCTGAACCAAACTGATAATTAATTAATTCTTTTGGAATATTAATTTCCTGTAATAATTGCTTGAATGATTTTATGCCGATTGAATCTCGTGGTTTGCGTTTTCTTACCACTTCATTTACAAGATCAATAATATTAGATCCTGGGAGAACATTATCATCAATGGTTACCACCCCGTATGGATCCCAACTGATGCGATTGGAGGCGTTCACTAGATTTAATAAGACTCCTGTTTTTCGACTAACTGTTTTAGGAACAGAATCTAAAATAAGTTGAAATAAGGGATTTGTAGAAATACTTTTTGTTGTGACATCTGATTCCACGAGAGGTAGTGCAATGGGCTGATTTCTTGGTAGAATATGATCCAAGTACCTATGCAGTGCTTGCTGGTACATTTTCCATTTTCCTGTGGTGTTATATCCGTACGTGTTAATACATTCTGTATTTCATGATCTAAGCGGGTTTGGTGTGATTCATGGGATTTTACTGATGATGCCAATTGTGCTGTTGCTTGTTTCGGTACTAAAATCATTTTTTGAAATTGGGACGTCGCCATGTTACCGATTGAAAAGACTCCCGGCCAGTGCACTTAATATTGGTGCTAGCAATAAATGTAAAAATGCCCCTACTTTTTGTAATAATATATTTCGCTTACGTTTAATACTGGACTTTGCAAGAGACAATGCTCGTAATGTCCTTTTATGTCGACGTAATCTTGCTTTCTGATGTGGACTTAATGGAATGTTTCCATTTATGGTATTTTTGGCAACTTGTGCTATGGTTCGAATAACACCACCAGAAGCTTTTTGTAACAACCGTTTTCGTTGCTTGCCCTTACATCTACACAGAGCACGGAGCTCATTTTTGTAATGCTTTAAGCTCGACATCCTGACGTGAACTGAACGTTACTGGATTATGCAGGTCTTTTACATGCGCATAGATGTGCATGGTTTCATCGGGAAAAATGTTGGTTCGAATTCGTAATGCTTCAGGAATACTTTGCGTTAAATGAAATAGGAGATAACTATGTGGATTTACTGTTGCATGTTCAAATACACCTACCAGTCCTTTATTATCACGAGGCATAATTTGTCTTGCTAGGTACTCAATTTGTAGTTTATCACGTGGATTCTTAAAACCAACGAGATAATGACTATTTAAGGATATATTGCGGGAATGCTTGCCTTTTGGAAATAAATTTTGAACAATGAAAATGACAGTTAAACTTTTATGGTGACTATACTTAATAAAAAGGTCATTTATTACTACGTTTGTTTCACTCATTAAATCATCTAAAATAATCGGTGAATTTTTTTGAATTTGAAATGTTTCCATATTCGGAAAATCTTCATGAAATCTAACATTTTGAACGGAAAGGTATGGAACAACAGCTCCATAACACCAATCGATTTCTTTGAATTTAGTACTAAACATCCGATCTTTAAATTGTAACTTATTAATGAATGTAGTTTTTCCTGATTTTGAAGGACCACTGACCATGATGGTGCAAGGATGTTGAAACGGCAACATTTTGAATGCAAATGACAAGCTGTAATCTAGATTTTTGTATTATATTCATAAGTTCTACTACTAGTGCAATTTTTTTCTTCAATGTTGTTTGTAGCCATAGGGTAAGGTTTTGTATTCTGTGATTGTAATGTCTTCAATAATTCTTCGGCGTTTACTGATAGTTACCTGGTGTGTCTTGGTTTCAGGTTTAGACACAATCACAAATCCAGGTTTTCTTCGAATTTTAATTATAAAAATGGTCCAGAGTAATTTCGTCTTTATTTCGATAGTTTAAGGTGATGCCTCTAATTTTCAAAATACCTTTGACTTTTCCAGTTGCAATTTCCTGTATGCGATACGCATAATTCTTTGCACCTAAACCAATAAACAAATTCATATACCAGCCATCAGGGATTTCATTGGTTAATTCGCCAAGGTACATGCCAGTTTCCAGAGGCGGCTTTTCGTTTTTATTGTGGATATACATGATGGAATCCGTATCCACATACAAAAGTTTATCATATCCTACAGTATCCATTAATTCATACAACCGTAGGCGCGCCCATGATGTGATAAATGCGGCCAAACAAACATTCGAAAATGGCAATCGTTTGTTTTCCTTTTCCTTGTCCTTGTACGTTACAATTAAACTTTTTTCTCCTACGGGTGTTACTGTCGAAACTTCATAATTTGGATTAACCATGATATTCAAAAATGATGCACTATCCTCAACAATTTTAGATTCTGGTAAGTCTGTGCGTTACCCCCATTTGCCATACAGGGAATTCAAAAATAATTTAGCAATGTAACGCATTCCTGGGTTTTTCTCAATTTTGTCGTACTTCATATGAATTCTTTCATGTTTTTCATAGTTTTTTATATACTGCTGGTTTTGTTCTTCTCTTTTACAATCGGCAGGAAATCCACTGCCTTCCTGCTTCATTGTAAGGAAACTTCCCACATACTTTTCAAATAAGCCAGATTTCATTTTAAATTCCCAGACTTCATGGATTTGTTTTACTTGATATCCCCGTTTCAAACTTTCATGAAGTACTGGTGTGGCAAAAGTTCCCCTGAATTCCCTTTCTTTTTCTGTATGGTGGCAGTCATTATTATTGGTTTCTTTCATACACGTTCTGCATAAACCAAAAAGTAATTTTGAATTACATGAAAAAGGCAAAATCGGAAGTTTGAGATTGCTTGGTGGCAAAATAGTGCAATCTACAAGTCCGTGTTCTTTATCCAGTTCTGGAAAATTGTTTTTGTACACGCGTGGCATGCCTACAGGTAGGTTTTTTCTAGCTATTACCCACGGATACAAGCTTGTGATATCCAAATATGAAATTTCCTCTTTTTCACTGCATTTATACAGACTACGGAAGCATTCTGTCCTTCCGCCCTTAAATGCAAGATTCGGGATTAATCCATCATAAAGGTTTGCGCAGTGGGTCTTAATAAACTGCTGTATATCTTTATTTTTCTTGACTTGTTTATCCCATTAGCACTCCCATATTTCGATGAATGTTGTGTTTTTGAGACTGCGAATATATTCTGCCTTTATCATGGAACGATCATACCGCTGTTCAAGACTTTCTCCACCATCTAATGAAGTATGGCGGAGGCTAAGATAACAGTGTGGATCTCCGTGAAAAAAACACCCACTGTATTCAGCTATAGTTACTTCTCCTGTATTTTGATCTTTAAAATATCCGTCTACTTTGTAGGGACCTACTTTTTGTTCTCCTCCATTAGCACTATGTTTAATTTTTTACCCGTAGTATGTGCCAAATACTCTAGCCATTGCAAAGCTTTTTTACTTTGCTTGTCCCGGTGCTGGAATCCTAAAGGTGGTAAAATGGCTATACTACTTTGTTCTAGATATAATGTCCTAAACACACGAATAGCCATACTGGCAATAGTAGGACTACTTAAAAACACTTTATTCCCCCTGTTTTTCTTCAATAATATTGGAAAAATTCACAACTGACTGCGTTAACAATAACACGTCATTCTGACAGTAACTAATTAGTTCTTTTTGCTTATTAAATTTATAGTTGAGATCCTTCTTGCATGCATCATGCCATGCCCTTAATGCTTTTGCATCATCTTCAGATTTGTTTTCAATATCAAACCATTTCAGATCTGGAATGGGACCAGCATAATTTTCATTTTGTTTTGTGTTGAACATGTAGGGAAACTCGCCTTTCTTTAAATTTCCATCAAGACCCAGTGTCTTTGGCAAATTACTAAGTTTATTGTTCATGTAAAGCAGAGTATCTCTAAAAATAATACGTTCATTTAAAATCATTTGAACAATTTTCTGGCCATTCATGATACATTGCATATTTTTTCCATGAACTTGGTCTTCAATTAATTTCTTGCCGGAAGTATCATGTCGAAACCAGATCCGTTGTGTGAAAGACACACTACCTTTTGAACTTTAGGCCTGGCAATTAATACAAGCTTTATAAATTCTTCCATTGTCCTAAAGATAAAGTCTCTACTGTTACCATCGTTTGAATCGCCGCAATTATCACAGGGAACCTCTGCATTTATTTCATTCCAGCATTGGTTACACCGATGCGAACAACAAACCAAACTTACATCATGTTCCCTCTCCCCCTTTTTATTAGCATCTAATAGCTGAGTTTCACAGTCAAATATGACAAGATATCTATCATACTGTTGTTGCTTTAATGCTTGTACATAGCAGTCATGGCCTGGTAAAGCGAATTTTTCACATAAGGAGCAGTACATTTCTCCACAAACATGCTTTTGTTTTCGGGGACGCCGACGCATATTTACAAGTCTGTGACAAGTTTTACATTCTTGTACATCCTGACATAAGGACCTATTACTTTTCTTTGATGGAATTCTATGGTTAAGTAAACAGTTTAACGACGGAAATATTCTATGGCAAGCGTCGCATGGAAATCGGCCTTGTTCTTCTTTTGTAATGCATGGTACTCTTCACAATACGAACATTTATATTCGCATTTATGATACCGTGGATTATTTGACCCCTGTAAACAACATGGACAATATTTTTCTACTAATAAGTATTTTCTAATAGATGGAATTACACTGTAGAAATTTCGAAAATCAATGAACAACTGAGTTGGAGCAGGTGGACCACTGTATACTTTAATAATTTCTCTTGTTTCGGGGTTTTTCTCGTAAACTACTATTTGGTAATGCAGAAGTAATTGTTGTTGAAACATATGTACTTCTCTATTTGTACACTCATTAATTTTTTCAATGTCAACACCTGCTTTAAGACAGTTCTTTTGCTCTATCTATCCACATGTTTGGTCTTCGCTTTGTATCTTGAAGATTTTGTGCCAGCGAACGATTCCCATCTGCTTTCGCTTGGGCCAAAATCAAACTTTGTGGCAAACAATAAATATCATTTAGAGGTTTTATTGTGCCGGCCAAAAGAAAGAATCCCTTATCCATTAATTTATTTGCACGCTTAAGTGCTTTTCCCTGGCCAAATCGAGGATCAATCCAATGGACTTCAATTTTTAATTCTCCCATTAGAAAACTCTCGTTGGAATTGAGAACATTTTCTAATGTTTGTAAAATAAGTTCGGGAGTCATCATAAGTTCATCTCTTAAACGCCAAGAAACAAATACCGGGCTGTTGGTGGTGGAGTTACTGCTATCGACAGTCAAACCGGCATATGCATATTCTGGAATTCCTGATAGAATATGTCTTGTGGCAAACTCAAATAATTTATTCACGTATTGCTCTGGGTCCACAACTGATACTTGATCAGTGTTTTCCAGTTATTTCCCTTCCAAAAAGGCCAAAATGTGGAAATTTTCTTTGACTGCTGGATACAATGGTAAAGTCTTGTGGCGGTTCATTTCCACTACCAGATATATTTTCAGCAGGCTTCCACGGTTTCTAAGCAGAAGGTGTAACGCCATTCTTTTTACTTAATTTTTTCACTGCCTCTTGTTCTATATTATGTGGTGTAACATTACCAATCTGTGAACTACAGGGGGAACATTACTTGATGAGCCTGCTTCAACCGCTGTTGATCGTTGGCTTTACCTGTAGGTGATTGTGTTCTGTTAAAAGTCCTCTTTCTATTCCTCTTTGAATTTGTTGGCATACATAACTCCTCTGCTGAAGGCGGAGTACAAACATTTACGTTATCAAAATCATCACGTCTATTTTGTTCGTTTGGATCTATTTGTCTAATTGTACGGTTGAATACATCATATTCAAAAATTAAAGACATCAACTCAGAGTTTGAATCCGTTGGTGCAATACCATCATTATTATTTTGGTTGCAAGCTAAAACAGGCACCATAGGTGGTGGTAGCGTAGCATTCAGTGTTGGACTGACGCCACCAAGTAAATCAGGCAATGGCTCGTTTGAATTTTCTTCAATTTCCATTGCAGGAGTAGGCAAAGGTACCAGCTTTTCGTTTCTTCTTGAATCTACTTCCTGTAACAGATCTATTGCAGTATTTATTGCACTAGTCATAGAACTAGTGCTTTCTTCTTGTTGTATTGGAGGAGATGGGGGGTAATAGCAGGAACATCAAATATTTCAACAATCCCATTTTCATCAAGTTCCCTAATTGGTGGTCGCTGCAAAATATTACCATCAAACTCGTATGCAGAAGTTACCATTTCACGATTACAAATATTCATAGTGACCTGTCCCCCTCATGCTGAAACTGACAATCATTTAGCGGTGGGATTACAGTTTGTACTTCACTTCCCCATTGTGCTTGATACTGCATAATGCTTCCATTATCAAAATTTATATCCGTATTCAACGCAAATGGTAAGGGAAGCATGCTTTCTAATTCCACCATCAAATGATACGCATACT
>JAGDQP010037291.1:0-18687 GCA_022664845.1 Lepisma saccharinum | reverse complement strand
ACAAATCAATTACACCTTGCATATGAACTTTTACCACCTTCCAAAGTCCATATTTCATATTTCGCATAATTGTTTCATCATCAGCAACATTACTCAGTTCAGGATGATCTTGCTTATAAATAACATACAGTTCTTTCTCTGTTGAAGGTTTTAAGATCAGTCTCCACACACATTTACGAAAATGTTTTTCAATTTCTTCGCCTGTTACTAGTTCATTTGGCTTGATATAGCCTAAACACGCATGCCCAGTTTGGTTATTTTCCTCATTAAAACACCCTTCACAGATCGAAGCACTTTTAGGATTCCACTGTTGTAAGGCTAGACGAATACACTTCTCATCTACCCACTTGTTCTTGCATCCACACTTGGCACTTTTTACAACTAGTCGAGTCCCTCCTGCTGGTTTCGCTACTGCTGCTACTGTTGCTGGTGCTTTTCCTGCTGATCCTACTAGTGGTGGAGCTATTCCTGCCGCTGCTGCTGCTCTTGATAGTATCGATGATGACTGCTTCACTCCAGTATTATCATAACACAAACGTTTCTTTACAGGATATTCAACTCCCTCCAACACACGCTGCTTTGTCTTTGCATTCTTCTTCTTCTTTGGAGCTAATGATGAATATACCACGCTAATATCTTCATCCTCCGTCTTTGTCTTTGGCACTAATGAAGAATAGACTTCCTTAATATCCTCGTCGTCATCATTCTCCTCTTTATTAAATGAAAAAGAAGATAATAATGATGGTTCACTCTTCACTTTAGACTTTAACAAACTATATATGGTACGGTTTTTATCTTCTTCTTCATAACTACTATCCAATAATTCCAATGTATCGTTAAGGTCCTCCACATCTTCTACTCCCAACTTAACAGGACGTGCTACACCTTGCTGCTGCTCTGCCATGACTGAAGCTTGCCTCTCTTTATAATGATACATACAACACTACTGCCCTCTATATATATAATCAAAAACTTTCACCCACACCATGACGTCAGGTAACAAGTAATTTCCTACATCCTGTCAATGACCTTCTGACCTCAATAGTCAACTGCTCGCTTGTACCCACGCCGTGACGTCAAACATCTTGTACTATCCTGCCTCCCGGACAATGACCTCATGACGTCAAAAATCATGTTCTGACTTGCTCCAGCACTACAATCTCAACATGATAACGTTGCACTCAACATTTGTCAACATCACAGGTCAATGACCTCTGTCACGTGATGGAGATTTCCAAACCCTATCTTGGATTACGTCATCACTTTTTCCCACCCAAATTTCATTCGTAGTCTTGTACGAACGTCCACACCACGTCATGAGGTCAACTACCTACCACGGAAGGTCAACGACCTACCACGTCAATACAACGACGTGGTGGGTGCCCCTGGAAGGTAGGCAAGCCGCAATTTTCAGTCGTTCTCGTACCCTTTCTACTAGGGTATCAGGGGAAAACCGGGGATGTCCATTTCTATCTATTTTATGCTGAATAACTCATTCTATTGGAGGAAATTGGAGCTATAAAACTGTCAAAGAACGAAGGAAAATTATTTATAAATGAACACAGGAGGTACATATTTCGTGAGACGTTTAAACAGTAAGAGATGAAGAAATGAAAACACGATTTTTTTTTCAATAAACCTGTTTTGTGACATTCCTTGTTTTCTCCCGACACCCTTCATATTGGAATACTTGAATGACACACACTGACACTCACCATGTATCGAGAAAGTCTTGAAATTAGAGAAGTACAGAATTATGTCTGTACAAGACGAGATCCTAACTAGAAAGAACCTCTCACTCTACACCACATAGCACTGTTTCTTGATTCAAGGTTGAAATTCCTTTGATTTTGCCTTGTTAGGCTTGACGTGATACGATATGTATATTTCAAGCTTGATAAAACCTTGATTTTTGCTAGATAACGTATGTTAAAACTTAATAACCCAGTTTTAAGCTTCATTATCCCTTACCTAAACAAGGCGCTTCGTGCCTTGAAAAATCAAGCATGATTCATGCTTCATTCAACCTTTCTGCTTGACACCAGCTTATTTTCAGCTTGTTGGCTTGACGTTTCAAGGCCAAAAAAAATTTGATTCAAGATGATCTTGTTATGTGGGTCGTTAAAAGTGTATTTATACATTCTTTGAAATAAATACGTGCTAGAACATGAACATCCGCAATTCACTGTGATCTGGTCTCACTTAGGCGTGATGTATGATTAAGCATGAATCTACGATAATTGCTACGTGACGTCAGATACTTGTTTAATGTGGTGCAACATTCAAGATTCAACATGAAATATTTAAGCTTTATATCTTAAAATATATCCCTATCTGTTCCCTTGCTTTACTGAACATTTTATTTATACAATTGTTTTATATACATTTTCTATACCTAATATTTGATAAATACTTTAGAGCGATCTCAAAATTTCTTCTGGTTCCTCTACAATATTTTATGTTATATGCATACTTAAAAAGAGTTGTATAGATCTAAAAGGAACGCTCTTGTAAACAAACAACTATAAATGTATATATTTCTTCTAATGAGTCTGTTGCAATAGGGCTCTGAGAAGTATTATTTCAAATCATACCATATCCTAGTCGCAGCTCCGACCGCGCTTTTTTGAAAGTATAGTTATAGGTATGAGCACTTAACAGTATGGAGCCATCTGAAAACTGAGTTTTAAAATAGCGTGCAATGCTGACAGCTGGGTGCTTGGGTACAGGGACATCACAGTATGTTTTGATTGTGTCAAATATGTATACTCAAAGTTTGGTGCGGATACATCGAACTGTAAGAAAGCAATTTTAAATATTTAATATCTGAAATTGATTGGAAATACTATGAACTGTGCGACCTGAGTTACCACCAGCACTCGAAATTAATTTTTGGTAGCACTGGCCCACGGGCCCAGTGAAATAGTTTCTTTACTGGTCCTACAAAAATCTTACTGTCCATTTTCAAATAAGTAAATAATTATAATCAGTGTATGCTTTTAGTCCACTTTACCCTATATAGGATACCAAACACTAATGAATAATTATAGCCCTGTGAAAATCCTATGCCATAGCAAACAAGATCATACTTAACAAACAGAAATGCCTTATGTCTGAATTACCACACTTACTTTGTTTTTATTACACTAAATATCTTCTTCGGAAGAGTCTGCTGGGAGTTCTGGGTAGTTGGGAGAAATATTGGGGCATCTGGCTCTTTCTCCTTTGTCTATAAACACCCTACTATACACCCTAGAACTGGGGATACAAAGTTCCAAATTTGTACTCCCAAATTTTGAGATCCAGTGGCGAACCCAGGATTAGGATTAGAGGGGAGTTTCTTTGCCTCCCAGTTCTCGGGATGGAACCGATTAATAGAAACAAAAACGAAGGTAAAATATGAATATCTGAGTCCGTCACTGCTTCTGAAAAATAGGAAGTATAATGTACTCCCATTTTTTAGAATCAGTGACGGACCCAGAGATTCATACTTTACTTTCAATTTTATTTCTATTAATCGGTTCCCTCCCAAGAACTGGGAAGCAAAGAACCGCCACTCTAAAGCCAACCCAGGTTCACCACTGCCTCTTGTACTCCCAATTCAGAGGTACAGTTCTTTGGGCGTACTGCCGGAGCCACGTCATAATTACGCAATAGGAATTCAGTGATAAGACGGCGTATCCGCGCTGCATAGGAGTTATGTTTCCTGTCTTCGGCACTTCATGAAGCATACTACTCTAATTAAGAACAAGGCAATTAAAATCTCTCATAAATTGGTAAAATTGGCATTGAATGAACTAAAAATTTCTATGAAAATTGCAAGAACCTACCACGATGTCATAATAAGATCGATAGTCGGATATGTTGCCAGTGTGTGGTGCCACAGAATAGACGACGTGAAACAAAAGCAAACAATTGATAGGGCACAGAGACAACTGCTGCTACGCATGTCTGGGGCAAATAGAACCTCTGTGGAGGCTTTACAGGTCGTTCGGGCTGTCCCACCGATGCACCTTCAGGTAAAAAAATTGAGAGCAAAGTACTGGCTCAAGAGGAATAATGATGAGAAAGTACTAAATATTCTGCAAAGACCGGTGGAGGACGTAGCAGCAATAGACACCATCCGTACTGGAGAATGGCATGTGTTATGGGATAGATTGGAAAAGGGCAGGAGGCTTTATGGCTTTTTCCCAGATATAAAGGAGACGCTGAAGAACGAGATAGAAATAACAGACACGGTCCTTATGGCCAAAAACTGCATCAATTAGAGGATAACAAGTGCCATACATGCGGAACAGTGGCTACACCGGACCATGTAGTACTCCGATGTGGGGAAACTCATCAAATAACTAGAGAAGAAAGAGAGCTCCTTGTGGGGACGCCTCTCACGGAAGTTCTGCGAACTCCGGAACTGCTGACGTTCTTCAGGAAACTAACTCATAAGATCTCGAGTTTCTATAAGAGGAAGTTTATGGAAGGCATTGGCTACCCTGCAAGAGAAGCAGAAAGAAGGCTACAATAACGGGGAGTATTGTAAGAACCTAGTTCGCGTCGACCGCGTACCTCACGCAAACAGCGAAGTAGAATAATAAACTTAAGAAAAGAACTATTAAGAGATGTTAATAGCACTCAATTGAATGAAAGAACTCCGCTGGAATCCAGTGGAATAAGTGTCTTGGGGCGGAACCTCGTCTCAAGAGACGCTTTTAAGTGTGTTTGAATGTGAAGAATGAGTGAGATGGAAGGAAGTTATGGAAAGGAAGAGTAAGTGGATATTAAGAGAATTAATACTATGAACGCATATTTTCTGGAATCCGGGAAAGACGGCGATATATGTGGAACTGATGACGGAATGAGTGTGTGATAGAGTGAATGTGATGTGAATAGTGATAATGCTAAATGACAACCGTATCTGGAGATGGGAGGAGTAGATGAGAAGAGGAAAACTAACAAGGACACTACATCACTCCTACGCGCACCTAACCATTTTATTTTTTTTCGTTGTTGTTTGTGTTAAGTCTGTGTTTGTGTTTATCCATGTGATGTCCATTTATGTAATGTATGTTTATGTTAAAAAATAAAACATATAGTAGGTAGCCCCCCCCCCCCCATGCAAGTGTTCCAAAATAACTAGGAATACAAGACCAGGAGCACATTCTGGATGTCTGGTCCAAAGTCCGTCCCGCAACACCAGCTGTCTTGTACAGGTGGAACACAAGAGCTTCTTCCCAGACAACACACGGACATCCCATGGATATCCTTAGGATATCCTTGGCGGACATGTCGGATGTCCATAGGATGTCCGAAAAAGGTCCCGCGGATATCCAATGGATGTCCCTAGGACATCCATACGCAACTCCTGTAGACATCCGACGGAGGTCCTTTTAGGTACGGTAAGGACATTTATAGGAGATGTAGGGATGTCCATCGGACATCCGTTCGCAAGACTTTAGGACATTCTACGGACGTCCTTTTTAGATCCGCAACGGACATTTGAAGGACAAATATGGATATCCATCGGACATCCGTACGCAAGGTTTTTGGACATTCTATGGACGTCCTTTTTAGGTCAGCAATGGGCATTTAAAGGACAAATACGGATGACATCGGACATCCGTAAGCACGACTTTTCGACATTCTACGGATGTCCTCTTTAGGTCAGCAACGTACATTTATAGGACCTGTATAGAGATATCCATCAGACAGGAACGAATTCATAATTTCTTTAAATGTACCATCCAGGCCCGGTAACGGAGTAACGGTAGTGCAAAAATGACATGAAAATTTCTATCCCCAACTTGTTTCATGGACGCCGGAAGCGTTCCTGTCATTAAAAAAAGTATATTCACAATGCTACTTTGAAAACGCTTACTCGGTCGGTGTTTATTACTTATTCAGATAGATTCTATCACCGGATAAATACAGTGTGACCGGATAAATAAATACAGTAGCTACAGCGAATTGGAACACACGACCCCTTGAATTCAATGCAATGTGATCAACATAATGTTACAAATCATAAAAGACATGGTATACGCTAAACGTTATTTAACCTACAGAGCATGTGTGGACTTAAAACAATTAGTGAGCGTCTAACTCACTCTCATTGTCTTAAACACAAATGAATAATACATATTTTGAGGAATAGCAGTGCAAGAGAGGAAATACTACAAGCCCATCACAATGTGGTAATTTTACATATTTTACAGATAGTTCAGTTGCAGGCCAGGTTCGTAAATCGGACAAATTCTTACAAAAATAAACGACTACTAAATATGACATGCATTGTATAGTATACCAGGGATAATATAACCTAACCTAACCTGAACTAACCTAGCCTAATCTAATCTATTCTAACTTAACCTACCCCAAAGAAAAAAACCTGAATTAACCTAACTTAAACCCCTAAACTAACCTAACCTAAGCTAACCTAACATAACCTAAACTAATATAACCTGAGCTAACCTAAGCACACCTCACCTCATTTAACCTAAGCACACGTAACCACACTAAACTCTATGTCAGTCAAATGTGTAGAATTTTAAATGCATAAGTAAAAAAAAAAAAACATCTAATCTGACTTTTCTAGCCTAACGTAACCCTATGTCATTGAAGTGTCTGGAATTTCAAAATGCACAAATACCACGGCGTAAGGGAGATCGTTTGCGAAGATTCCAAGTGAGAAAAGCAATTAAAAGTGATGCATAGAGTGATTTTCATGATATGGGTGTTGAAGTGCATATATAGTGAAGAAATACCGGTAAAATGCGTTTGTCGTCCTAGCGCCTTAAGATGTGAGGTAAGGGGGAGAAAAGGAACAAACGTTGCAAGTTTCAACATTCTAGCACTATCTGGCACAACATTCCGTCTGACCTTCAGTTGCACTATCTGCACATATATGGAACTTAAAGCGGCCTTGCCGGTAACATTCTATAAATAATTCGCTCACCCGGTATAATAGAGTATGCAACGGGTACTCTTACTGTCAATAATGAAAGCCGAAAATAAGAAAAGACACTGTTTTTTTGTTTTTTTTTAGTATTTTTTGTAAATTCAGTAGCGTGTACTGTACTGTATTGTACTTTAACATTATAGTGGTAGGCCTATGTTTGAAAAATTGTTTATTTTAAAATAAGTTGCTCTTTTAACGTGTTGTACAATACCAAACTACAGTATCTCAATCACTATGTTTCTGGCGTAACCGATTTTTCGTTTAACCGAATCACTCTTGGACCCATCAGATTTAGTTAAATGAAACTCAAGTGTATATAAGCAATTTAGTATAAACTAATATCGTCACTGCAATTATTCAGGTTTTCTTAAAATAAAAACGTTACACGAAATATATAAACCTACACTCTCGGCTGGAATAAACAAAAACAAATGAAAGCGCATTTCCCAGTCACCAATAACGTTTCAACAAATAACGATCAGATTCCGTTTCTGATAGCTACTTTCCTAAAATCCCAATAAGCAAATTGATTTCAGGTTTCGCAAGAAATTTACAGGTTCCTTGTCAAATATCTTTCCAAGCCTGCAGTTAAAAATAGCATTTCATACTCATAAAACACCAAAATAACTCTAGCCCACACATATGTATCTGAATTTTTATATTAGCATCTGGAAATTGACCTTTAATAAGGAATAACAGGGAAGTGACACCATCATTAATCGAGAACCACCTCGGTACTTGGAAGGACTGCCGAAAACTGGGAAATCTCAGCCAAGGTGGACATGCAGTTTCTGACTTAAACTCGGAACCTTCTGAATTTGAAGCAAACTCACGCGCATGAAACACCAGGAGTATTTTAGAAGTGTATTTTAATAAAATAGGAGTATTTTAGACAAAATTAAATAGCAGATTTTCCACAATAATTAGTTGTACCATAATGCTCAGAGAGCACTTCCAGTAAAGGTAGTACATATTTTCTCCAATTTCCCAACATTATTTCTTTTCGTCTTTGAGTCTATCTTCACACTTATATCTGGAAGGAAAATACTGGACATTGTAGGACATATAGAGGATGTCCGAGGGATATCCGGGATGGATATAATTTGGACGTCCTGTTTCGGATGTCCAGCGGACATCCCTTGGATGTCCCATGATATCCCGGATCTCTTCGGACATTCGGGACGTCTTTTGGACATCCGACGGACGTCCGGTGATGTGTGGGTTGGATTGCCGGAACTCCGGCAATCCAAGAATCTCTAGGGACATGCCTTCCTGAAGGCAAGGAGATCAAATATGATCGTGCTGCACAACTTGGCTTCTGCAAAGAATGCAAAAAGGCAGAGTGGAAGGGCGGGCCCCCAAATGAAAAAAAACAAAATGTCTTCGAAACTTGTGCCTGAGGTGTTGATCAGCTGATATATTAGTTCCTAAGATTCTGGGATTCGACAACAGAAATAAAGCCTACAGGTGTATTTGTTAATATATTGGAACTTAAAAAAGCACTGGCTCAAAGGACCACCGACATGTTTGAGTTACTGGGGCTTGGAAATTTTTACTGGCTGTCGGCCAGTGGACCACTGCTAATTTCGAGAGTTGGGTACCACTATGACACTTTCTAGTACGTAAATATCAACTTTGGTACCGATACGTTCAACGATATGAAAGTAATTGAAAATTTTATTTTTTTGAAATTAGTTGGCAACAATAACAACTACGGCGCCTAGAGTGCCTGCGTGACATGTTCCAGTACCTAAGGCATATGTATGCAAAATTTAGTGTCAATCAATGCAACAGGTGCACAAGTGTGAATTTATATTAATAAAGACATTTCTATAAACTAAATTTTAAAATAGGTTGGTAACACTGGCAACTGGGCTGATTTAGATCTGGGACACTTAAAACGTTTTTCTATTGTGTTGAAAGATGTTTAAGTTAAGTTTGAGGCAGATACGACATGGGAGAAATTTAAAAAAAGAAATGATCTCTTAAAAAGTTGGCAACGCAAAACTGGGCTACCCGGAATACTTCACATATACCCAAAATATATATATTTAATCTTATAGTATCTATAGTTTAATTTATGTTGTATTTCTTAATTACTTATATAAAAGTAATTCTTACTTAAAGAGACGTTAGCAGTGCCTTGAAAAGAAAACGAAATTTAAAACAAACACGAAGGCTTATGTCTTCTTTTCTAAAAACGAACGTTTTCTTTTCTATTTACAGCACTATTTGTTTCTCTATGTGTATGGGTTACTTGAATGGTTACATAATTATTATGGGAAAAACGGGTTGCTTAATTTTGGGACACACTGTATAGCGAGAAGAGTAACGAATTACTGCAGGTGCTGTTCGTAGTTCTGTTAGTCAAAAATGAATAAAGTATCGCTGATACTACCTGGGTTTAATCCTTTGTTTTCTCAACTCTTTTTTACTTATTTTCTAACTTATCAAACTTGCTTGTTGATTAATTTGTAAGTTGCGATACACGAGAGTTACATTATTAGTAGAACTTAGAAGTCCCAGATTAACGGAGAGAATGATAAATCGTAAAGATAGAGAAAAAAATTCTTTAAATCACAATTGCCTCCTAATTTCTTTCGCAGTGTGTGATTGTGTGTGAAGCACATTTATACTACAGGATATTTCCAGAAGAATATAACCATGGTTTTCGCCATGCGCAATTAAACTACTTTTTTTTTTACAGAAAACACAAACCCTAGAAGAGTGAAAAACTTCTCATACGTGTATTTACTTAAAAGCAAATGTTTAGAGTGACATCTATTAACCTGGACACATATTATTACTCTTTTCATGACATTTGCAACCATCTTTTTCAAAGTTCGTTTACATACATTTTGCGATTTACGGTTCAACGTTAAGCCTTAATTCGGAACATGTCTGAAGAAATCTGGAAGAGAAAGATCTCGGGATCTTGGGAAACACATGCTCGTTTTTTTCTTTTAAAAATATATTATTGGAACAGACCACTCAAAGAGGAATGTGAGTTAAACATGCTTACTTGAACTGCTAAAAGTTGTTGATCCAGAGTACTGTGTTGCCAAATCTTGAAAATTGTGACAACATTTCTCCGAGCTGAAAGAAATTTCGCACTTTTATCGTTAGGTCGCTTTTTCATGTACGCGCGCAAGTTAGTTTAGTAGCGAATAGAAAAATAGTCGCGCCACGTATTTTTATTGTGTACTAGACCTGCCGCTAGTGCATACATAAAAAAGTATTTTTAGAGTTCCGTCTTTATGAAACGAGCTGTATAACAAAACAAAGTTACAATGTTGTTTTCTTCATATTTTTCCTCCTCTTTACATGCTTGAAAACACAATTTCATTTAAACAGTACCCTTAATAATTATGTTTCTCTATTTCTTTCTTTGGAATTCATACCTTTGTACCAGTTTGAAGTCATCCGTGACTTGTTTTTTTTTGTGTGATGAACACAGAACTGTTAAGTGGGAACACTGCTTCGCATGTGTTCAAAACAAAAATTTAGACATGGTTATTAATATGTCATGCAAAAGAAACAGATCTTTAGGTGAAGTTTTTTCCCCATGCCAAAACCAAAAAACTGTAAAGATGAAACTAATAAGAAAAAGAAAACGAAAACAAAACGATCCGACATGCAAGAATAAATAAATCTACGCATGAAATATGGTACCATATAATAAGCATGATATGTCTTCTCGTTGCAGACATTTATAAAGAAAAAAAACTTATTCTTTGTATGAATCTTGTACTGAAATTACGCGTATGACTTAACACTAACTAGCCCTCCTTCTATAAATATTCTACATGAGGAAAAAGTAACCAATTTCAAACGAAGTAGATGCTCCTTTAATAGAACTAAGTAGAGAGAGACAGACAGAGAGAGAGAGAGAGAGAGAGAGAGAGAAAACTAAAATATATAGAACAGAGTAGAGCAATATTCTGCTCATTTTATTCGCTTTTCCTCAAATCGAAAGTCAGACTCCAAGAACCATAGTTAATTTTCTGTTTGTTATGCATGCAGATGACAGGATGGACTAATTAGGAACAAAGTTATATTTTACAGAGCAAACTGTTGGAGTTTAAGGGAAGGAGATGTTTGGTAGAGATAGAATCATGAATCTTATCTTTTTCTCCTTCTCCAATGTTACACACAATACATTTGCATGCAGATTACATTACGTATTGGTAAGTGAAGAGCGTTTATTGGTGTATAAGAATTATTTTAATCTCCGAGTAGATTTATCGACCTTTTTCTCTTAAAGAAAAAAAACTTTCCTCGACCTTCGTTCATTTCCGTCTAATAGATGACGCACGTACGACGTATCTAAACTGATTTCGAATACGCTACGAGCTGAAATAATTTTCCAGTAGCTTCATTTTTTAAATATAAAAGATCATGAAAGAGCAGGAAAAAATCTTTTCATTTGATTTCTCTTAAATGAAGGATGGATTTCATTAACGATCTATTTTTCTTTCTGAATGTAGATTTTCCAGTATTAATTCAACAGTGATTTACTTTTCTTTCTCCTCTACAACTTTTATTTATGAAATCATTTACTGGATTCTAAAAATACCTGGAAAATAGATTTCTCAGATATTTATGAATACCGTAGTAATTGAATATTGACTTGCAACCTTTCTTTCTTTCATATTAGATTCTAATTCTGCATTTTGATATGCAAAATGTAGATAAATTATATCCAATTATATAAATGCAGGAAGTTTCCTGTATTTGTGTCCAGAGACATTCCCAGAACTTTCGATTTACGGGAGGGTATTTTTTTTTGTTCTGAAGGGTGTTCCGACTTTTCTAATCCGATTACACTTGAAAATTATCCCTAAATGTGTTAAGGGGTGCTCATTAAAATTATCAGTGTTGCTTATCATTTGGAATGGTGATAATGTTTTTAGGGTATTGTTTATGATTTGGGAGTGTTACTGTTTGTGTTTAGATGTTTTTATTTCAAAACCGACCCAAACTTGGTAAATATCATGAAATGGGAGCGAGATGACGATTCAGTTATTTTTACAACTCGGAACAATTCGATAAGTGAGTGAAAAAGAACGGGGTAAAATTCTGCTCGGTACACTAAACAATTCCGTAACATGTACAAAGCAACATATTTGTACCATAGACTGCATACCACAGATTTGCAACTATTGTCCAATGAGGACCAAGAGTGAGCGTGACGTCACACACGACCACGAACCGGTGAAAATATAGTGATTCCAATTCCGCAGAATTAAATTCTGATTACTCTTGTTTGAGTGATAGCTTCAATTACAGATTAAATTGATGTGAAAGACTTTGATATAGATGGCCTTTTAACATCTCAGCCGGGGAAAGGATGTTCGAAGGTACTCAACCAGATACTAGTAAGTAGGTATCATGCGAGTATTTGTTCAATGTGACTGAGGAAAAAACCGTTAGAATACGATCGATTCATTTCAGTCTATTGATATATCAGCTCACAACGGATCAAAGGAATATCACAAAAATGCTTTTCCGAGAGGTTTTAATGTTAAAAATCTTGTACAAAGCAATGAGTTCGCCAGTCTTTTTGCCGCGTTTTCCATGGACAGTTCTACGTTTCAGCAAGGAAGGAATATTCCGTTCAATAGTAGGACGTTTCACCAACAGAAAAAAAGCACGTAACCCGAAAATGGACATTCGTTGCTTTTTCCCCTGACCCTTCATATGTGCTCAAATATAGCCAGTTTCATTGACTTTAGTGATATGGTAATTGCTCAAAATGAAACCCTAATTGGTGCGAGTGAACTCAAGATACAGATCTACTATGTGCACGAGCAGTGCTATGTAAAATTAGACTATATTTTCTTTTTAACCCTTAATCTGAATTGTGAGATCAATGCAACCTACATGAAAGATTCTTTCCCTCAGACAATTATGTTAATAGTTTTTGTAATTTTCAATTTCCATATGAGTTTTTCTTATAGCCCTGCAAAGTGTAACGACCATGACCACTCCCGTTGGAGAGAAAGATGTCCCAAGATTTAGATATAAAAATAATTGATCCAAAATGTTGATTGGGAACCTATCTCGCTCTAAGAAAGACCTCGGTAGAGAGGATGCAGAAGGCACACCACAAGTACTTTCGATCCTATTACGGTTTAGGTGAAAGTTAAAGAAAAGTATGAGACTTTTTTTTTATATAAATGTAATGAACACAGATAATACATAAAATTTAACAACGCGTTCTCATTAGAGGTAAGTTTCTTTCGTAGTATTTGAGAATCGGAAATATCACAGCATATGAACAAGAAGAAAAATACTTCACATCAATTGCAAACAATCGAGTTTTAATGAATTAATCGATGTAAACATCCCAAACAAAAATGGATCTTTGAATATTAAATTAAATTCTTTCAGAGGAATGATTTAATGACTATATTGAACTAGGTATAACGTCTTTTTCTTATGCTTACAATCACTATCATTAAATAATAAAAGATAAACATTAAGAACTGTAAGTAAATGGACAATAAAAATTGATCTGATACCTGAAATTAAACGTCTTTAATATAAGTGAATAAAGTACTGGATCTCAATCATTCTGAAACAGGAGAATATTTATGAGGCTGGGGTATATTCAGCCACCATGCAATATGTATATCAATCGACCGAGATTGACAAAGTAAACCCATTGATATGTATATTGGTCATTTTGCGTGTTGGCCACTTCCGGTTCATAGTCCATTATTTAGTTTCCAGCTGTGGGGCATTTGAAGAAATTCTACCCACAGAACATGTTCGTCAATCGTCTCAGACTGACAAAGGATAACGATTGATACCCATATTTGCCATAGCTGGGTAGCTATCTGCATTAAATAGTCCATGCTTTAGTTCCTAGGGGTGGTGTATATGAATCCATTCTACCCACACTATGCTCAGCATGTCCAACCGGAAATGACTAAAATGCGTATCAATGGATTTTTTCCTATCAATCTGAGTCAATTGATAGACATATTATATGGTTTAGAGTCCCCTGGATATATCCCACCCCCGGAAACTAAATTAATCCCTGAGACAGTTCCTCTGAAATCAAAATTATATGTTACGGTAAATTTAGGACAAACCCAAGACGCGCTTGTGTATGCTGTCGATACGAACCATTTCACGGAAATCAGTAAACAATCAAATTAGCAACTTTTAATGGACATTTTGAAGTGGTGCATTGTTTATTTTGTCTAACACGCAAACTGATTAATGGTGGCGTTTACAGAGTTTCTTTTAATGCTCTCTGTCATTGTCCCAAAATAAAACATATCTTCATTAATGTCGTTTAGTTTTTATATTTTGTCAATATTTTATGTTCAAGATTTTTTTTTTTCACATATTTTAGGTAATTTTTCATGTATAATTTGATTCTATGTAAATATCTGTTGTGATTCTAAATATGTGAATTTTGGTTATGAAATTCAAAGCAAATGACAAGCTAATTATATTTGTGCAGTTCCATTTGCACCAGTTAGAAATACTTCCTGATTCTGTAATTATCACTCCCCAGGTTGCTTTTCACTAAGGTGCTGTTTATACCCATACAATTAATTTTAACTTTTGTCTTTGCACTAGGGCAAGCAGAATCTTGTAGCTAACACTTCTATTTGAGGGGTGTAGGGGAAAAGCTTGATAACCCTCAAAACCAACATTTCGAGAAAAAGAGGTTTAAAGTAGTAATTCGTCTGTATAAATCTACATTTACTTCTTATGGGTAGTAATACATATTAAAACAACACAGGCTACTCACTATTTAACCCACAAAATCTATGATCCTGGAACTGACACCATTCACATTCTTTTTTGTATCAATGTGGGTTATCTACGTTTCCCATCCGGGTGCAGTAAGTAATAAAACCATTAAAAAATTAAAAACAAATACGAATGAAAATAGTTTTATGAAATTCCGATTGTTGCATTTTTAATTAGAATTCACAACGACATGAATGTGAACATAGTTTTCTATGTCCTTTCCTAGAAAATTTAATACAAACTGACTAGAAAAAAATCTAAAACACAACGAAGTAAAATCAACATTCCAGAAATAGATTGTATGGAAACAAGTAATCAAGTCTTAACTCATATTCACACTAATTGAAGCAAACTCACTTGACATCACAATAATACGAAAATAGCACATGCCAACGAGTATGAAAGTTACAATAATGAATACATGACTATGATTCATATTTTATTCTTATCATCCTGAAGATTTGATCCGGTACTTTTCTTTCTTCTGGTTTTCTGCTGAAATACGAGGGTAGGTAGGAAAGAAATTAATGGCAACACTCTCATAGATTACACTCACACATTTATTGCGCACCTGCGGATGTTTTCATTCCTTCAATGTAAGTCTCAGCCATATTTATGGCCATCTCTCACACTGCTGGAAAACACTGGATGCAAGTAACAGTGCCGTGTCTATTGACGTTCACAAAAGAGCATTCTAATAGTTGCTGGGTGACATCTCTGGTGCAACACATGTAACGCTTTAGTGTGCGTGCATCCTACCTCTGCTCCTAACTCCTTCGTCATCCAGCACCGATCCACTTTGAGAAGGGACTGAATCAACTGCACGTAAGAGGCATCGAGAACAGGACGCCCTAAACGTGGTGAATCCTTTATACTTCCATGTCCTTGTAGGAACGCTGCTACCCAGCAGGCTAACGCACGATATGACAAGACTTCATTGGCATAGACTGCTTGCAGACCCAAACTTTTCTTCCACAGGCTACCTCAATCTTAATCCGTGTGCACTATTCTAACTTCGAAAACATAGCTTTAGGGCGGCCCAATTTCACAAGAACAATTCACCACTGCGTCTTTGACTGTTCCACACACTTCACTTGCAACACCGAGTACTTTGAATAACTCAGCCTTTCCACTAGATGTGCTACGAACAACTTTTATGAGAAGTGGCGACAGTGTTGCCAGTGCTAAAACGTTCTCATAAAAGCTTTGGATGTTAATTTTAGATATATATTGGCAAGCAATGTAATCTCCTTCACATTTGAAATGTCTATATTTGGCAAACCCTTATGCTGTTGAGAAAAACATGTTTCTCAAAATGTGTTTTGGTCTTCCGTTTAGAGACAGACATGTTTTTCAAATGTGTTTTGGTCTTCCGTTTCGAGACAAACTAATTGTAAACCAAATGTCTAAAGTAGTATAGATTTCCATCTTCATGGGAGAAGCTTTAGAAGATCGAAACTTCAAGATACCTCGAAATAAAACTTTTTGACCTCTTCTATTGACAACTTTTTCTGAATACATATTTGCGAAGGGGTTGCGAAAAATTGATATTACTTGCTTTGCTTTATGTGACACACTTATATGTCACATATGGCCCTTCTTATGTCAATTCCTTATTTTGGACTGGACCTAATTGTTGTGGATTTCAATCATATTAGGAAGGACACATAGACTTTCAGACAGCGTGGTGATTCTATAAGTCTATATTCATTTTTTAGAACTGACAATAAAATTTAAAAATACAAAATTACAACTTGGCATGAAACTTAACAACAATGCATCTCTTAACGTATTATTGAAGTACTAAGCAATCGAATTTTATTCTTTTTTACAGTGTCCAAAAAAAAAAAAAAGCAATATGCAATATCTGATCCAGGTGTTACAAATGCAAAAAATTGATAATCAATACGAATTTTATAGCCTCTATTATTTAGCATTGATTTTAAACAGCTTATAGCAACCACGAACAGTACCAATTAATCAGTTTCCGGCACCTATGAAGGTTCATGATCACTCATTCTTTTAACCTGCATAAATTTAATTTCCTGAAGTATGAGTAAATTGTGCTGCAATGGACTGCATTCTTATACCACTGAACGATGTCTTTATGGATGACACCATCTTGTAATTGTGGGTTATCACCTTTTTCCATATTCAGAATTACATACATGAATCGTCAACATATTTTTTTCTGCCATTTATTGAGGAGTTTCAGAAAATATTACCTCACAGAAGGTTCAACCGTTCATTAGGATCATTCACAATGGTTTTAATATTGCGAATTTGCAAATTTTGAGGGTTATAAAATTTCCCCCCCTCATACCTCTCATTATATCTTCGTACAGTCTTCATGAAAAGTACAGGAATAATAATTTTTCATCGCTATTCGCTAAGTTCCAATAATTACTTCGAAGGAAAATGGGATTTTTAATCAAAATTTTGTAAACAAAACGTTATTGCTGAAATGATCTACCGAAACTCATGAGTTTCAAACACTACTATGATCGACAACCGAAGATATGGTAA
The DNA here is from genome assembly GCA_022664845.1 of Lepisma saccharinum. NCBI lineage: Eukaryota > Metazoa > Arthropoda > Insecta > Zygentoma > Lepismatidae > Lepisma > Lepisma saccharinum. The sequence goes on along the minus strand of JAGDQP010037291.1, from coordinate 1,436 downwards.
CATCGGTTTAGTTTTTTAATAATCGACTTCAATACTACCTATCACAGGAGGAAAATTTCATTAATTTACTATTTACTTCTTAAAGAGAAAATTACGAGAGGCCAGTTTCAGAGTAAAAGTCGCTTGATAGTAAACAAAATAAAGCTTTATTCATTCAAAATATGTTAATGTTATAACTAAATATAACGTGGGTCTCATTGCAATTCACGCATTTATTTAGCCATTGCACAAGCTTGACGTTTCATTTGTTTTAGAAGTCCACTAAACCAATTGGGAGTGGAACAGTGATCATCTCACAAAGGATCAATTATGAAACAACACGTTACAAAACTTGATGAAGTCTGCCGATAGTGAATCACCTGTTCGTACGAACGCAATCACTGTCCTTCACATCATCTGCTGTGATAGACGGATATCCAGATAGCATTTTATCTTGCACATGTGTTCTTTCGCCATTAAACAAACGACATCACTAATCCACACATACATCTCTACCTTATGATATCTTCCTCGTACACTTCGACAAATTAGTGATGATTTCTGTAGGACGAATAATTTTGGTTATCAGAAATCGAGTCAGTAAAGTCAGCGCACAGTCAGTGGGATTGGTGATACTGTGTTTAGTAAGTGACGCAAACGCATGACAATACTACAAAGTGGTGTTTTTCTACTTTTATAAATGCCTTCTCTTATCAAAGTGTGCCTTCTCTATATGTACGACGGGCTTTACACTAGAAGAAAGGAATTTCAGGAAAGGCCTTTTTGAGAATTATATCCAGAGCCGCAGTTATGGAAACACGGCAGGCATTTTCATCGATGGTTCCGTTCACACCTGCTCCACAGAAATGAAGTATCAAGCGTCTCTAGCACAAATTTAAGATAACAGGAAGTGTAGTGGACTCGAGTCACCTAGAAATGATTCGGTAAAGATGTGAGTGGTGCACAGTTCCTAAATTTTCTGTGACGTTTTTCTCATTTCTCATGCATTGCTTGACTTATCGAACACACCATATGCTTCTTTATAAAGCGTGGTGACATAGCAAAACCAATTCACTCAATGTCTCGACAATTACTAGAGATGCGACGGAGGGTATGACGGCAGCTCTTTTCCTCTGGAAGCCTTGTTCAACGTCCTGAATAAGTGCGATACACAAACAGTTCTAACTTCAAACACGACCATCGCAATTACCAGAAAAAAAAATTCTGCTAAATCTTTTCCTTTTCTCCATCTTTCTGGAAAAGTATCAGAATGGAAATACATAGTTTTGCAACTGGATTTATTATACATGAATAATAACTGCCTTAGTTACTTTACGGCACCGAATTAACGTAACTCCAACAGTAATCAAGCTTTAACGTTAACCCTTAAAAATACAGTAAGACACATTGTAATGAAGTCAACTTTATATCAAATTTAGGATATTAATAGTCCACAT
>JAGDQP010037290.1:0-12264 GCA_022664845.1 Lepisma saccharinum | reverse complement strand
ATTTCTGCCTTCCTTAGTAAAGCACATTTTCGTCTCTTAAAGTGACTGTGGCGGTGGGGATCGTGAATTTGCTGTGGCCATGCTTCGGGCGAACTTGAATTTGGTGTCTGGAACCATGATCCGACTTTGGATATTCTATTATTCCTTTATAACCGCATTTTTACCTCCTCTGGTTAGATATCAAGAATGTAAACCTCATGCTGTAATTAAAATATTGAGAAGTAACTTGCAGACAAATACACTACACACACTTATTTATTGCTATTACATGATTTAGCCAATTTGTATTTAACATTCACATATAATATACCGACTTTCAACCAACAGCCTCAATCTCTCTGATGTTATATTTTAAACAAAATAATTACTTGTGTTTTGAAATGATTGTATGAATACAATAAAGCTTATTTATTTTAATGTAATTATTTTATGTAATTATTCATGCTTTGAGGAATATATCATTACATAAAAGTAAGTTCGACACAAACGTGACTCAAAGCCATTACCTCCCGATTAGAAGGCACACGATCTGCCACTGAGCTAACATGAACACATTTATCATATTTTTTTCTGAATTAACTCTTCTGAAGAAATATACCTGAATTTACAATGTCAAAGGCAATGTCATTCATATCCGTTGAAAATGCTATAGTCTTTTATCCTTTGTTTTGTTTCTACTATGGATGCGAGAACTATGTTTGCTGGTTTTTCTTTCATTGCAAATGTGGTTGTATGGGTGGAAACATAGCTGAAAAAGCCATAACCTGCTCATATGTATACATAGTTTCGAAATACTGAATCATTACATCTTTCAATGGATGTTACTTTTTCTACACTTAATAACATTTCAACATGTCTTAATACAGTTATAAGAAAAAAAACAAATTTGCACAATTCTTTTACACACTCAACCCTTGGGAGATCGAACTTGGCATCTTTGGTTTACCGTTTCTGAAGATACCCCAGGTTGGGCTTGGAGAATTTTCAGCTGAAAACAACCTAATCAATGCGGTCACTCTTTTTGGACTAGGCTGTAAGTTTCTTATTGCTTTTTAAAGATGGCGGAGTTTCTTCCTTCTCAAATCACTGAAAAAACAGAATCTCTGAGTTAAAACATTGCAGAAAATACTGGATTAATAATGTGTAGATAATGTACTACATCCAAACAGTAAAGAAACCAAGAAAAACATTTATGCACGAAGTCGTTAGGTTTACAACCGAAGTAATAGGATTCCAAAGTGTGTGTACCTAGTTCAGCGACTTGTCTCTTACATTTTCTAACAGTATAGTTCAGTTGCTTTCTTCATCTATGCTACTATCATTTCCACGTTGACACTAAACCCTAGTGTGGTAGTATTCATGATAAGCAACAGGAAAACATATATATTTTATATTTTTATCAATTTCTTGCACTTCATGTGTATTTAGGGGATAGGCTATGTGTATAAATTGTCAAAAGGACATGTCATTTTTGTTTGTAAGCATGAATATTTAACAGACTAGATAGTCAATGGAATCAGAAGCTACAACATATCCTGGTGTATTGGGCCTGTGTACCAAATATTTGTATTGCACATAAGCAATGAAAATACACCTTTTGTAAGAGAAAGTGTTTTTCTCTTAAATGATTCGGTTTCTGATTTTCAAATAAAATTTAACAACATTGTAGCAATCAGGGTGTAATTTGTCACCAAAATGTAGATGGGGGAATAATGCCCAATCATACTCAAAGTTATTAGAGTACTGAAAATAAACATGGGAATGGATGGCTAGAGTACTCAGTCGGACAAAAGAACGATTTTCTTTCGGTTTGCAACACTGAGAGAAAAAGCAGCAGTCGTATATTTTGAGTCGCACGTTGGCCTGCTCTGTTTGCTGTCGTTTAGTATTCATTGATACTTTTTACAGGAGTAAGAGGAAAATTTGTAAAGTAAGGTAACGGTTATAAAATTTTACGAAGTTAAGTCATAAAAAATTACATTTATAAAGCTCTGGATCGACTGGTTCTGTTTATTGGGGTGCAAAGCTTGTTACACAAGTCAAACAGTAGAATGTGTGAAAGAGAATTATCTGTTCAGTACTAACAGTAAGTGATGTAAAAGTGAACGAAGATGGTGGGAGGGCAAAATTTTGCATGGAATGGTGAAAGTAAGAAATGTGTTGCAAGGGACTTGCATGATATCACAGATTATCTCCATAATAGCCCCACAAAAGAACGTCAACTCAAAACCAGAGCAGGTAAACAAGAACAACGAAAGAAGAAACGAACTCAAGAAAAATGAGTTATCAACAACGTCGATGAGTACAGTTCTGTACCCTCAACCTCTAGTTCAACAAATGAACACCATAGAAGTACATCTTGTTCAGGCTGTAAGAAGACCTTTGAGCCTTGACGATGACTGGGTTATGTGTGTGAACTACGGGGAGTACTGCCATGATAGACAGCACTGTATATAAAGTAAAAAACCACGGTATTTGTGATTGTTGTTACGTGTGTATCTTCCATCAATAGTTCCCTTAGCTGAGATGTTGGACAAGAGTACGGAAGTAGTCTCTATACTTCAGAAATGAGATTCGTTTCCGTCTTTGTGCACCCTGATATAGTTGGAAGCCATTACAATGTACCCATAAGCGTTAAAAAAAACGTTGCATGAAAAATAAAGGATTGGTAAAATATAATAAATTAGGTGCATACTCTTACCCTAGCATCACATCGATATGAACCAATTGATATCGATAGTTGTCATGTCTTATGACAGCCCTCGTATTAATGCGTTTGTTCGCGTCTCAGAAAAAAAAACAATGTCCGTAAAAGTATGATAGTGGAAGAATTTATAATCTTGATTTAGATATTGAAAATCTGAGAATAGGAGTCGAAAGGGACGGAAGCGAAGAAAGTAGTTTTTACAGGAAGAGCTGGAATATCGATGTCAGAAGTAGTTAATGTCAGAGCAATTGCGATGCAGGTTTCCTGTATGATCACATTTAAATATTGCGTTTGCTCCAATTAAGTATGAAACTGGATACATTAACAGTTAACATTTTTTCTTCATTGCGTATTTCTTAAAGGAGCAAAGCTACTCGTCTTTCAGGTTTAATGTTCTAAGCTTATCAATGGCTCTCAAATTGCTCATTGTATATGTTGATGTCCATGAAATTACGATAATTTTTTCCTAAAGTAATATTACTACTAGCCATGTTTGACTTTGCACATAGAAACACTCACTTCCTGAAAAATCCTACTATATTACTATATTTGCAAAATGATGAAAAAGATATGTTAGCTATATATGGTAAAACGTTAGATAAGATATTATGGATTGACTGATTTATTACTTCACTTAGATTAAGACACATATGATTAACTTAGAATGAATGTATTATCTCAAAAATCGATCCACCCACCATTATACAAACATGGGAGCTAAGACTCAATTATATTTCAGTAGTGAGTTCCTATCGTATGGATCACTGAATACCATCATGATGAAGACGTTACATATATGAACCATACCAAAGTGAGCAGAAAAAACCGATACATAATTGAAACTCGTGTTTTCAAGATGTTAACAATATCCTATATGTTCTAGGATAAGATATGGAACCCGATTTGTTGACACTAACAAAATGTAAAGACAACTACTAAAACTTAAATACGATTGGACAAAACCAAATCATCGAAACCCACGAATCAAAAGTCGCGCTTATAAAACGAATTGCTATTCGTTAATCGAAGTAAAATATTGTCATAACAAGAAACAAGCTAAGTAATGGTTTTATTGTGGACAAAACAAACAACGCCCGCAAAAATTAAAATTATCTTATAACGTATCAAAAACAAAGCGTTAAAGTCGTAGGGACAAATGGAGTCTAAGCGAATGCCGGGAGCTGCCAGTTTTAGAGTCAAAATCATAGATTTTCCCACCAATCTCCATGACTATTCCAACGGTTTATGGCTTATCTCTGTCGAACTTGTGGCTTCTGAAATCTAGTAGGGGCACAAATGGAGAATATTAAGCGATTGAAAAGCACCTGCCAGTTTTATAGTCACATTCATAGTTTTCCTCATCGTTTCTGAACGTGACGAATCCAACGATGTATAGATCATCGCTGTCGTCCTCGTAGTTAATTAGATCTAGGTGGGGCATAAATGAATAACACTAAGTGATTGACAAGGACCTGCCAGGTTTAGAGTTTCCGTGATAGGTTATTCCACGGTTTCAAAACATTGCGAAATGGAACGGTGTATTTCTCATCTCTGTCGGACTTGCAGTTAATCAGATCTAAAAAAAGAGGCGCAAATAGAGAATGCTAAACGATTGGAAATGACCTGCTAGTTTTAGAGTCAAACTATAATTTGCTCCACCGTTTCAGACCATGACGAGTCCAACGGTGAATCATTCATCTCTGTGTGACTTGCAATTACTGAGATCTAGGGGGAGACAAAGAAACATACAGATAGAGAATATTAAGCAATTGGAAAGGACCTGCCAGATTTAGAGCTTATGTGATGGATTATTCCATGGTTTTAGACCATTGCGAATCCAACAGTGTATGGCTTGCAGTTACTCAGATCTAGGAGAGACAGGAATGGAGCCCACCCAGTAATTCAAAAGGACCTGCCACTTTTAGAGTCAACATTATAACTTTACCCACCGTGTCAGACCATGACGAATCCAGCAGTGTATCGTTCATCTCTTGTAACATTTAGTTACTGAAATCTGAGGGGGCAAAGAAACATACAGATGGAGAATATTAAGCGATTGAAAAGGACCTGCCAGTTTTAGTCACATTCATAAGTTCTCTCACCGTTTCAGATCACGACGAATCCGACGGTGTGGACCACATCTGTCGGACTTGTAGTTACAAATATTTATTAGGGGCACAAATGGAGAATACTAAGCGATTCAAAACTACCTGCCAGTTTTAGTGTCAAACTGATAATTTTCCACCACCGTTTCAGATTATGACGAGTCCAATGGTGACTCATTCATCTCTGTGTGACTTGCAGTTACTGAGATCTGTGGGGGAACAAATACACATACAGATGAAGAATATTAAGTGATTGGAAAGAACCTGCTAATTTTAAAGTTTATGCGACAGGTTATTCCGTGGTTTAAGACCTTTGCGAATCCAATCTTATCTTTGTCTGATTTGTAGTTACTGTGATCTAGGAAAGACACGAATGGAGCATACCAAGCGATTCAAAAGGAACTGCCACTTTTGGAGTCAAAAGTTTTACTTTTCCCACCGTATCAGACCATGACGAATTCAGCGGTGTATCATATATCTCTGTGTAACATGTAGCTACTGACAAGGAGACCGTCAACATTGTCATACCGAAACATACCTTCATTTTTTTGTACGGGTAGAGTACATCAAAACAACACTCCACACAAAATTTGAAGTGCCAATTCGAAGTGCAAGTAGGCTAAAAAAATTGTCAAAAATTGGAGAATTTTACTGCCATAATATACATCTAGTTGGCTACACTGGCCGAGTGCCAGGTTGAGCAGGGATGGGCATTAGTGTTATTTTCCGTAACAGTTATAACAGTAGGTGTGATGTATAAATAAATGTTAAAACTGTTACTTCAAATAGCAGTTCTAAAATAACCGTCTATAACTTGGAGTTCTTCATTCCCAACTGTAATAATGAAATATAAAAGCACAATTTTAGATTAACTTACTTATGTGTAGCCTGTTGTGTCTGCAGTATTACATATTATACAAGTTTCCAGGTATGCAAATCGTGTGCGAGTAAGGCCTGATTTACATGCAAGCTTGCGTTGCTTGCTTTGTGAGCGATTTGCGTGAGTTGCTAATTGAAACACGTGTTTTATTACGTAGTACATAGAACACGCAATCAAACATGTATTTTAATTGGCTACTCACACAATTCGAACGCAAAGCAAGCAACGCAAGCTAGTATGTAAATCAGCCCTAAGAGTGATAGTCTATTCCTTATGAGCAAATCGCGTCGGGCCGTCGTCAAATTTGCTCATGGGGTTGCTGGGACATGTTAGAGCATGGATTCCACCAGGATTTTCAGTTTGGGGGATGTAAAGTCAGAATTGGGAGGGTGTAAGTGGAGCTTTGCACGTTTTCTATCGATTTAGGCATTAGTTTCTTGTTTTCCAAATAAATAAATAAGATTTTTGACCGCGAAATTTTTAAAGATGGGGGGAATGGTCGAGAATTTGGAAGTGACACCCACCACGGAGGGGGAGGGAGTCTGGCGCAATCACTGTGTTAGAGTAGTTCATAACTATCGAAACCTATTTTATGCAATTATCACAGGTTGAATCAATTAGTGGTTACGGAACATTACATATCAAGATACATTTCCATTAGGGGCGTATTAAAAGGTTCCGGGGGCTGCACGACCCCGAAATGCAGTTTCATGCACAATTAGTATAATTTAGTCATCATTATATGTAGTGTGTGTCCTTGAAATACTCGGTATCCGCCCCTGTAATCAGGATGCATGATAAGGGATTGAATTCGTCTTGCCCAGATATTTCCAACGACGCCTCAATCACCTTTCTAGTCCTAGTAGTTGCAAAGATACAAATTCCCACCCCTATCTCTGGGACCGCCTTTATCTCTGGAATCGCCCCTGCAATCTAGAATTATTTGCATGTTCATATGAATGTTGCTGCAACAGTAAATTTGGCTACCTTTTCTTTTCTCCCCACCACTACATGAAAGATAATACTTTTCCTAAGACTTTTTTTTATTTTAATCCATGCTCCTTTAATTTGGAACTTAGAAATGACAAGCAGTTAGTTAGGTCAATCAGAAAATTCCTAAAGTGATTTTATAAAAAGAAAGTAACAAAAAAGTACATTTCAAGAATTTAGCGCAAAAGTAGAAAATACAAAATTAGGACCACTGCAAAGCACATTTCTCATCCCAGACATTTTTTTCCTCTCGACTCCTTTTTGCATTCTCCACGTAGTAAGTACGTTCGTTTCTCTTCACCAAGTACTCTGTCTCAGGGTAGCAAACCTGATTCATATTATGGCAGCAAAATTTTCCGGTTTTTGACAATTTTTCTGGCCCACTTACACTTTGAATTGGCACCTCAAATTTTGTGTGGAGTGTTATTTTGGTGTAGTCGACACGTACGAAAAATTTGAGGGTAGGTTTCGGCATGACGATGTTGACGGTATCCTGTTGAGATCTAGGGGGGGGGGGGGGGGGAACATACAAGTGGAGAATACTAAGCGATTGAAAGGATCTGGCAGTTTTAAAGCTTAAGATATAAGTTATTCAATGGCTTGAGACCATTTCAAAACCAACCGTATATGGCTCATCTCTGTCGGACTTGTAGTTATTGACATGTAGGAGAGACACAAATGGAGCATATCAAGAGATTCGAAAGGACCTGCCAGTTTTAGAGCTTATATGATAGGTTATTCCGTGGTTTGAGACTATTGCGAATCCAACGGTGTATGGCTAATCTCTGTGGAACTTGTAGCTACTGAGATATATGATAAACACAAATGGAGCGTATGAAGTGATACAATAGGACCTGCCACCTTTAGAGTCAAGATTATAACTTTTTCCACCGTTTCAGACCATGACGTATGAACGGTGTATAATTCATTTCTGTGACTTGTAGTTACTGAGATCCATGGGGCGACAAACATACTATATGAAAATTCATAGAAAAATCGATAGAACTAAATAAGCGAAAAGAACCTGTCAGTTTTACACTCAAAGTCATAATTTTCCCACCGTTTCAGATCATGACGATCGGCTCAACTCTGCCAGACTTGTAGTTGCTGAGATCCGTGACGGGGGGGGAGGACTGATAGACACACAAGACAAACCCTATCTTTCCTTACGGATGCGGTAATACGATAAAATTAATAAACTTAAAACACAACTTTGCCTGTCGGCAATTATTAGCTTAAAAATAGTTTTAACTGCACGCTATATTCTCTATGACGATTCCTACAGTTAGGTTGCTGAGAAAATAAATTAGAAAAAAATAAAAGTTTTTATTTCGCTTTTTATAACACGAAACATTTACACTGAATTTTTCATTTTCATGCAACAATGTGTAGAAGAAAGTTAATTAAACCTGGTAACCATAGTTAGTGATTTTTTTTAATCGATTTCCGTTTAACATAGATGCCGGTAAGTACCAATTTACATATTAATACAACTATATTTTTTTAGCTGTATCTTGTGTATTTAAGATCATAAAAGGAGTAATGTTTAATGATTATCATTGCTAAAAGTTTGAATTTATCCACAGGTTGTGGAAATCAATGTTGTTCTTTCCCTAATTAATTTATGTCTTCCTGTATAGCGTACGAATTTTATTGTTTAGTATTAGTAGTGAATTGAATTAAAATTTAATAAATATTCATTAGCGATGTTTTACTATCGTGGCTGAGCCTTAGTTATCTTCCTACTAGAGCTCAGCCTTGTTATCTTTTTAATATATGTAATCGTCCTGTCTCTGTTTTACATTATGCTGTATTATGTAATTATATCAAGTAAAAGGAATATTTATATGAAACATTTACGCAAGCATTCAAATCGACCTGGTCCATCGAGGATCGAAATATGGGGGGGGGGGCTGTATCTTTATTTATTTTATTTTATTTTTTTTTTACATTTTAATGATTAAAATATGGATGGTTGGGGTAAAAAATCTCAAGAAATATATCATTTCAATTTATTAGCTAAGCTTCCAAGGTTTTGTTACATTTCCTTTTAAATATACAGTAGCCTGGTACAATTCGAAAAGTATATAGTAGACAGAGATTCTCAACCAGCTTACGGATACGATTGTATTTGCTAAACCATAGAGTTTATCGATTCATTCAATTTAATACAGTGCATCAAAATATAAATGGTAACAGTAGTAAGATATCCTACTATTCCTTGCCTTTCGTTCAAGATGATGTCAGTACTGACGTCATAAGAAACGAATATGAACTAGCGACTAATCAACCTACACCGTCAATAATATTTAAGTCCAGACGCTGCACATACGAAAAGTATCTAACATATAAGTCAGACTTATGCTCAATAATCCAAATTCAAATAAGCACCACTGCACTTTTGAAGCTTAGAAAAATAAGTACATTTTCGTATGTGAGAGCCTTGAAAATTGACTATAGGGGCGACATTGATGTGAGGAAGCGCTTTTCTATTCAGCTCTGTACTTTCCAAAAAAAACACACGCGAAATACCTCCAAACAAATATTTCGTATTCTTTAGTTTAGTTTAACCTAATTAATTATTGAATTAAATAAAACGAGACCTTATCTATCCAAAATAGTACATATCTTACGCAAACTCGATGTTAATTTAGGTTAGATTTAGTTTAGAAATATGAACCAGCTGATTTATGATACGAGGAATATTTATTAAATCTTTTCCCTTGCGTATAATAAATAGGCAAACATTTGTTATAGTGGGTTCCATAGATCTTATTAAATAAGATACGAATGCGAATTTAGTAACAGAACATAAAGATTATACACTTTTCAACGTGTCGATGTTCTGAACTGTCGACGTTTCGAACGTGTCGATATTCCGTTGTCGATGTTATGACTGTCGGTGTTTTGATGTCGGTAATATGAATGCCACCCCAGTATGAAACGTTCAAGTCTCTATAACCATAACCAACAGTGCAATTAAACACTTATTTTGTGAAGTACCACAGTCTTGGCATATCAATATAAGCTGTAGAACCTCGCATAGATTTTAGTAGATAGCAGTAACAATGCTATCTATAATGGAAACAAGATTTAATGGAAGTGTTAGATATTAAAATAATATTTGCCATTACTAAAATAGAACATTATTTTAATTTAGATTATGTATGACACGCTGTATTCATCGGACATAACTCACCGGCTTATGGATGAGAAAACTTAAAATTCATTTTGAAAAATATAAAACGTTATTATATGTCAACCCTAGCATTACCAAGGTATTTTTGGGTCACATTAATTACCAAGGGGCGGGGGGGACTCAGGCCCACAAGGAAAATGTATTGTTTTCTCACGGAAGCTATTTTATACAGTCTGATATGAATTTTGGGTGTCTAAGACATCACATAGTAATTCTCTTACGATGTTTCTAAGTACAGTATTACCAACTATATCTATATAGTTGTGTATGTGACAATTTTTTCTTTATGTTAGTAACTATGACATATTTCTTATACTTGTTTTTACAGAAAAACAAATCAATAAAATCAAAAGCACCTTAGTACAGTATAGTGTGCACGAAGGCACCTTCATACCAAATTTCAGTAGATACCATATTTCATATATAAAATTTACAGTATTTTGTGAATAGCCCCTTCGCTAGTAGCACAGAAACGTTGATAATACGTGGACGAAACGTTATGTTAATGTTGTAAATATACCGAAATGTTCGCCTGTTCAACGGTTTATTCGACGTTGAATAATGGTTGAGAAGAAGCGATGAAGAAACTGGTTTAGTTGGCCAAAACAAAGCATGAATGCTGTTTATTGGTATACATACATTTAGTTTCATTTTATCCGTTGCTTTCCTCGTGATATGTGGTGTTAATTTTCCAACAGTAAATAATCCTAGCGGCTGAGGTGGGGTTCCAACACAGGAACGTTCTGCACTTCTCGTTAATACCTCGTCGTCTTACCCCCTCATTCATGGATCCACGTTGCGAGTTCGCTGCTCTTTTACGATAGAAATATAAGTGTGAAACGAAATCTAGGATAAGATAAGATAACATAAATTGTATGGGCGGTAACAGCACTATAGCTTACGCCCGTCCCGATACGGGGGAAGCTCCTTACCTTTGTCACGTCTAAACATAGCTATTATTTAACTAAAATTATAAAATCATATAAAAGCAGAAGATGTAAAGTGTCTTCAGAAAAATAAAATCGTGGTAAAAACTAAAGATGTATAGAGTCTCTAGCATAAGTTAAAAAAGTGAAAGTTGTAAATGGGCCTTCACAAAAATAAAATAATACTACACAAAACTTAACACCTAACCAACACAATCATCTCAAAGAGACGGAGATAAACCTGTCTCTTGAATAAACATAAGAGGTCTTCGCAATACAGCTTATTCATCCCCTAACAATGACGCCATGTCATTGGGGATGTTATAACGTTGTCTGAGATGATTATATCCTGGATAATCTAAAAGGACGTGACGAATACTTAAAATTCCATTGCATTCACTACAATGCGGAGGGTCCAAACATCTCAACAGATGTCCATGAGTCATGCGACTGTGCCCTATACGTAGACGACATAAAAGTACTTCCTCACGTCTACTATCTCGGCAAGATGATTTCCATGTAGCAACAGTTACCTTAATTTGTTTCAATTTATTAACAGAAACGTCATCCCATCGTCGCTGCCATTCATTACGCGTAACCTGTCTATAATATATCAACATATTCTGAAATGGGACATGTTGGATATCAATGTTAGCTCTTAAAGAAGCCTCACGTGCAGCTTGGTCTGCCAGTTCATTACCATGGATATCAACATGACTGGGTATCCAGGAAAAGACAACCTCACAACCAGCAGAGCAGATGGCGTGTGTCTTACATAGAATATCTTGCACGAGCGGATGTTTACAATACATATTTTCGAGGCTTTGAACAACACTCTTCGAATCTGTACAAACAAGGATGCGGTTGAAACCACGAACAAGACTAAAATCCAAAGCCTTTAAAAGAGTATATAGCAGCTCAGCCGTAAAAATACTGGCTTTGGGATTAAGACAAAATTGCTGGGCTTCCCCATCTACAACAAACGCGCATCCAACAGATTAATCTGATTTGGACCCATCAGTAAAAACAGAGATAAAACGTGGGTACTGACTGCAACGCCCGAAAACGTGCTGGAATTCAATCATGAATGTCTCTGATTTCTTTAGTGTTGATAAAGATATATCAATCCGTGGGCGGGCAAGTGTCCACGGGGGACGGAGACTAAAACGGACAGGGCAGACAGTTGGTTCGTCTGCATTCAGATTCTCCAACAACTCTGATGCTCGGGTGCCAAGTGGTCGGGTAGTGTGACCAGGACGTTCATATAGGGCTCGTTGGACTGAGTATATGACTAAGTTATGTGCTGGGTGGCTTGCCAAAGATGATATCTTAGCAAGATAGCTTAGCACATAGTACATCCTATGAATCTCGAGCGAAGGTTCAGGGGCATCAACACAAAGACTGGTCACTGGACTTGTGCGATACGCGCCAGTGGAGAGTCGAATTCCAGCATGATG
>JAGDQP010037289.1:0-18687 GCA_022664845.1 Lepisma saccharinum | reverse complement strand
TTTGTGTGTTTTCATTGGTGTTTGTGTTGTGGATACTACATCACCATATACTTATATTGTAAGAACATTTTCATTGTGACAAAAGCATTGCGAGATACGGTAAGTGGGAAAGCATATTGAGAGATTGACTCTATAATTTCTATGAATGATTTAATTTACTCTAGATCGTGTTTCTTTTTTCAATTTTACAGGCTTGTACTAACACGTTTCTATTATTTCCGGACCAGCTGCGATATCCCATAATAAAATGTTCATTTGCTGAAGTTCGTCATTCATATTCAGTATATGCAGTTATATTATCTGTTGTAACCTGGTTCACAGACTTTCTCAACACTCTAGACATTATAGTCATACACCAGTTGACGTGTTATAATTACATTATATTATTAAATGTTCTCAGACAATGTTTGAAATATTTTAGTTTTATAGTGCAGATATCAATGCAAAATCCGTCAACATAAACTTTAGCCAGCACATTATGATATGCAATATCAATTGATTTGTGTATTTACACGTTTCCAATATATCAAATAAAAATTTCAATTTTATTGATTTTTGTTCGGCATTTGAATACAACTAGGAAACTACAGAAACTATGTTTTGAAATGCCATTTTCAAATATCTTTTTTTTTTTTCAAAATAAATTAATAAAACAACATTTTCTGTACATTGTTTCAAGACAGAATCTTCAATAACATAAGAAGCAAAGCAATTAACTAAACCAAATAGAAAAGCAGTTTTAAAAAATGGAATAACTATTGATTAATATTAAAGCAACTAATATGGCTCTGGTGCTGGATTCTCTTGTGTTATTTATTCAATATCGGCTTAATATTTACCAACTTGAAGCTTTGAACAGAATTTCATGTAGAGTTGTTAGGAAAGTTCTATAATGGGTACGTACATCAAGAAATTCCCTCATATACATAGTTTAAGCCAAAAGCATATAATAACAAGAGGTGAACGTATCTGGCATGGATATCCAGCAGTCGAGCAAAGCAGTTGAATTTGTCAAGTCATTTTCGGTCAAATGTTTCCACAGATCTACAAACTTTATGGTCATAAAAATTCATGATAAACTCGAAGTTTTTCATTATAAATTTCCAGTCGGCTATACAGGATATAGATGCATTCGAGTGTTAGTAGATTAGTTTAAGTCGATCTTCATAAAGTAAGTAAATTTAGGCGTGATCTTTGAAATCTTGACCTCGTTTAGCAAACTGTCCCTTAAGTTTTTCCGAGTACTTCAAAGCACTTAATTGCTGACAGTAAACAGTTCATTTAGTGTACAATTTTCGGAAAATCTGTAGGATTTGGTGTACTATCACGTAATTTATCTCCCATTTCACGCGCATTATTCCCAGTGCTCATTACATTCAATAGTTGTTTACCCTTTCCTTGTAAACACCATCTCAAGTCATTCAGGTATTTAGGTATGTAAGACACAAATATAAATTTCGTACCCAGTCGTTCCATTTAAGTCAGAAAATGCCAATTTTCATCAAGAAACACCTTAATTGCGTTTAGTTCTCCTCGTAATATATATAAAGCACTACACTGACCAAGCCAACGAACATATCTATATGAAGGAAATTCCGTGTATTCTATTTCTTTGCAAAAGCACCTCAATTACCCATGTGGCAACTAAAGACAATTTTGGAGTTAGCAAATTTCGTTACGTGTTCAAAAACATTAGAGTCCAGAAACAGTGACGACGCATTCAAACACGAACCTTATTGATCTGTAATAGAAGTCAAGCTTTATAGTTGACATCTGATATGGTTCTAAGGAAGTAATCCATAAATACTTTGTTATTTTCAACCACTGCATAACGAAAAGTGAAGATTCTATTTATGACATTGATTGCGCTTTTGTCATAACTTAGAAATATAGTTTTAATAACCTTCTTTTCAATTCAGTCGAGATACTTCTAAACTTCCGTTTCGTATTAGGAAAGTTGAAATTAGAAACTTACACAATTGTTATTTTGTTGGCTTACAGTTGCGAAAGTTGGAGTTCGACTTTGACAGTTGAACATAATTACGAGTGATTGAAAATAAGATTTTAAGAAAGGCATACGGACCGAAACGGGTCAAGCTAACCGGAAAATGGAGTTACTTCATAATTAAAAACTGTATGGTTCACCTGACATTATAGGAATAATGAAATCTCTAAATCTAAGAGGGGCAGGCCATGTAGATTGCATGAGAAAGATAAACGATGATTATAGTAAATTACAGTTGGTAACCCGGAGCGAAAAAGACGATGAGAAGACAGAGAGAACATTGGAAAGAAATTATTATAAGACATCGTGGAGATTTCCATGTTCAAGATTAAATCTGGGTTGATGTTTCCAAGCTAGAATCGAATGGCGAACGTTTGTTACTGCTGCTGTGACCTGCTGAGGCTGTTAAGCCAGTAAAACCGTTTCTGAATGATAAAAACTACTTTTAAGAATTCGCTATTCGTTAAATTGTTTTCCTTATCATCTACACAATAATCAAATTTGCTAATATATATGGCAGCTTTCTTTTGGTTCCTATAACTTATATGTAGCTAGAAATTAACTTTTAATGACTTCAGCTTTTCCCACATACTGGTGTTTGATTTGTTACTGTACTTCCACAAGACATGAGATGCACTACAGGTTTATAATATTAAGCACCAACAGCATGATTCGATCGTTGTAAGACTGCATATTGCAATCTCCAAAAGTCATAAAATGAACACATGCTACCCTTGTTGTGTTATTTGATTTTATACGGCATTATTTAACGACAAGGTAAAGTTCATTATTCATTGCGTTACAACGCGGGGACTGTACTCAAATGAATATGAATCCCCCAGGATTGATGCCAAGCCGACAGAGCAACAAAACACACATAAGTTACACATTTAGAATATTGAATACAATTACTGTGAAAGCGGTGCTTAAAGGGGTTAGAATCGCCGCTAGTTCGGATTGACCGCGATAAAATGTATGTTTCCAGAAAAAAACGCAATAAAATGCTTATTTTTTTAAAAAAAATAAAATAACAATCCGTATTGAGGGATTCAGCAATACAATCTGTAACAGGTATCGACTCCGTTCTGACTGAAATTCAAGACATTGCTGGATGGGGTTCTAGAAACTACTGCTTTCCTATTCAGAGAACTAACTGAGTGTAAAATGTTTTCTATGCTCTCGTACATACCGGGGAAAGTTAAGACTATTCCCTGTAGGTAGTCTTTCGATTTATCACGGTTAAGCTATGACGCGGAGTAAAGCATGTCCTCCAACAACCGCGTTTAATCAAGCTTCTACAGTACTTTAAGTGATTTTCCTTTGGATGAAATATCTGAGCTTGAATACAAAATTTTAATCATATCACAGTTACCAGAGAGCGGGGTGAACCTGATCAGATGCCACATGCGCATCTACAATTGCGTGTTTCTTCAAGGTAGCGGTTACCTTCATATTTACTGAATCCTAGAAATGCATGTTAAAGGTGAGAAATACATGTAAAACAAACTATAAATTGTCTTAATAGTAATATACAGTTACATGGCTCACTAGGAGTTATGGACAATTGTGTACTGTAGATCTATTAGTCAGTTTTTGTAGATGAAATTACCACATAGAACTACTACACGAATTACTTACAAGAAATGAAGACCCAACTTACAACAATTACACAATTTGCACAAAAAAACAAACAAACACCGAAGTAATTTATTTCAGGAGGAACAAAAAATGTCCAAGGTCTTGGTATGTTATTCTATTCAGCTTAAATTATTTTGTATTAAAAAGGGCTTTTGAGTTGGGATTAGGATGTAATATTTATGCAAGTGGATAGCCCTTGGAACAAAGATACCGACGACCAGAAAAAATGAAAATACGAAAAAAGTGGACTTGGGATGTTTTGCAATGAGAACAAAATTAATATGCAAATCTTATTCTCATTATATTTTACATAATATATACGTAAATAACCACATTCATTTCATATATGCCTGGGCAGTGAGCCGAAGGCTGCAGTTATCCTGAAAGATTTATAGAAAATGTGGAGTGTTTCGTACCGTCGGTACTACTAGAAACGGTGGTTTTCTAACGTGTTTTCCTGGTTATATATATATATGTATATATATATATATATATATATATATATATATATATATATACAAAGATTAATACTGTCATGAGCTGCGGGACTTATTCCTCCATTGTACTTCAGTTGATATAGTGAAAAATGAAAAAAAATATCGGAAATCATAGCTGTGTTGGTCTATATTCCCCATGATTGATATGACTCTATGATCAAAATAGATTCTGGTACTCTACTAGTACTTCTAAGCCTGTAAACAATCTTGTACAATCTTTACCTTTTAGCACAATATAGACACACGTAAAGCATAAATACTAGTGTACCTGCCGGGGCTGAACGACACCTTCGAAGACATGCAGGACAAGGAAATTATACAACAACAAAACAGTGAAGAGTGAAGCACAAAATCAAGGTCGATCCCATTGCGTAAATTCTATCAAGTCAGTACGGGCACAGCTGGTCACTCTAGGACAAAATATAGCTTAAACGTGACAAGAAAGAAGGATTTAGAACACTGCGCACGTTGTTATACAAATGACTTATTTACCGGCTCTATGGTGCAGATATCAGGAAATGGTTACGGGATTGAAACATCTTGATAAGATTCTAGACACCTGTCCTGAATTTAGTTGAGTACACCAAAACAACATATATTTTCGAAAAGAACATCACAGATATTTTGCGGAGAGACGGATTGACTATCAACGATTAGATTACTATCCACTGCAAACAGTTAGTAAAGAAATGAACTTAAAATGACGACCGCCACGATCAGGACACTAACCCAGATCTACCAATCAATGCTTGAGTATGCTATACATTACACCAGCAGGATAGCTCCAATGATCTGTGTGTATAAAATACTTCTCATAACTTGACACTTTTCCAATAGCTACTAGCTGGTTATGAAGTAAAGTAAATATTTCTATATAGTCAGTCAATTGCTTGAATCAATTTCAAAACTTACGTCACACAAAGTTCTTCTGGGGAAAGGTAATAACAGTTAGTACCAAATTTGTAAGAGTATAGAAACCCGCTTTAGTTTGGAGACAACAAAGGTACTAGCCAAGATATGGATGTTTGTTGATTTTAACAAACTTTGCACTCAAGTAGTCAAGACAGACTGAAATCTAAAAGAACCTCTATTGGCCCATATAAAATAAACTTTTACTTAACTGCGAATACTGATTACGACACAAGATACACTCGGATAGCACTGGCAGCTGCTAACGACTTACTTTCATTCTAACTGTTATTTTTGTGTTCTGTAAAAAATTCTTTGTGAATTTTCGTAGAAATCGTCACTCGATTCTCGCCAATAAGAAAGTTTAGCTTAGATCATTAAATTTCGTGAACTTAACTTACAAATGTTTACCCGACTAATATCTCGACTTATAAGGTTTTTTATATACTATAAATTTGACTTGTAAGGGTTCTCTATAAGAAGGAATTCGGTTATTTGAACGAGAAACGTCATGAAAACGAAAGAATCGAATTATCAAGGTTTTTATTTTACAACACTTGACTGAATAATATGGAAATATTATAGGTAAAGTGTACAAAAATAAAGAAGAGAACATAAGTTCACTCCTTTAAAGTGTACAATACTTCCATCACTATTTTGTGACGTAAGAGAAAATTGTCCAAATATGATTTATTTGCCGGCGGCAATTAATATAATTATCATACTTGTCAAAAGGCAGTTTTATTTACATTCGTTTGTGTTGTTTGTTTTTTCAGAATTACTTCAAAAACGAAGAGCCTGCAAGTGCTACCAAGCCTGCGAGGAACATAATTATGATTCTTCTTTATTATTCACGACATTGTAAGTACTTTTGAATACTTTAAATATATCATATTTAAGGATATATATATATATATATATATATATATATATATATATATATAACTATTAGTACAAGAGTAGGGCACATCAGGAAACCACCAGAAAGCGTGATTTGCTGTGCTTTGGTCCATAAAGACTGGCGCAGTGTCCAAATTTTCATTCATAAAAATCAGTACTTATAGTGTAATGTAAGCCGAAAAACATGTTTATTTGTAAAATGCTCAAAATAATATGAAACAAATACAGAAGAATAAATACCAGGTCAATGCACTATATTTTAGAGGGTACGTTTGATATTTTCCTTTTCATCTACCTAGAGGAACGGTACGAAGTCATAATGTTCGAAGCAAAATATTGAAAGTAAAATATGTCGAAGATCAAAAATGCCCTAAACGAAATGTCCAAAGACAAGGATGCCGAAAAGCAAAATGCCTGAAGTAAAAAATGTCCAAAAGAAAAATATACAAAAAATAATGTCAAAAGTAAAAAAAAAGGTACAAAACATAAATCCCCGATGTAAACATGTCCAAAAAAACGTGCGAAGTTAAAAATGTCTAAAACAAAAATGTTTTAAGTAAAAATGTCTGAAATAAAAATTTCCAGAACCAAAATATGCAAAGTCAAAAACGTCCAAATAAAATGTCCAGAACAAAAATAGATGAAGTGAAATATGTCCAATAGCAAAATATCCAGAGTAAAAAATATTCGAAATAAAAACACGCTCAAATACAAAATATCCTAAGTGAAAAGACCAGAGCAAGATTATACAAATTAAACATGGTCAATAGATAGAAACCGAAAAGCCCAAATGAAAATGGGTTCAAGTAAAACAAAATATAAGTACTGACCTAACATAAATCCACATTATATAGAACCCTATGGTCCCAGACTTTACTCACTCACTGACTCACTTATGAAAATTCCTAGGCCGAACTACTGGAGCTAGAAACACTAAATTTGGTATAATGGTGTATGGCTAACAGTAGGTAACGAGGAAGATCCGACATTTTGAAAAAGTTGCCATCTTGGATCCAAAATAGCCGCTAAACCTGTTGTAGTACAGAGTGTATAGGCTAAATCGCTGGAGCTAGAAACACCAAATTTGGTGTTGAAGGTACATCACCACTATTAGGTTACAAAGATATTACAAAAATGACTACAAAGACGCCATCTTGGATCGAAAATGGTGGACTACAAAAATCCATTTTGAGCTAAAGATAGAAAATTTGGCGTATATGTGTACTTTCACGAGTAGTTTAGGAAAATATTACATTTTGAAAAAGTCTTCATCTTGGATTTAAAATGGTCGCCCAAAAAGCATTTTCCACACCGTTCGAACTAGCGAAATGAAATTTTGTATGAAGAGATGTGTATGTACCATCACATAGAGGTCACGATTATATAAGAACACGTTTTAAAATGTGGGCAACTTAAATTCAAAATGGCCACCCAAAATATATTTTCCAAATCATTGAGGCTTAAGAAAGGAAATTTTGTATGAAAGTGTATTACCAAGATTGAGTTACAATAGATGGTCGAGTAAAATACCATCTACCAAACCAACATATTTCGACTCGGATCCACGTACTTGAATGTTTTTCATGCATTTTCGGTTTCTTCTGGCAGAGATATTGTTGAATCAAGATTCTTTAATATCTTTGTTGTATTTTTAAATATTTGCCGTAAACTAGCAAATTTGATAGAGATACGAGAATAGAAGATGAGGGTAATATACAAGGTGATGAAAATTGCTCCATCTTGAATCCAATATGGCTGCAAATGTATTCACAGCCCGAAT
The DNA here is from genome assembly GCA_022664845.1 of Lepisma saccharinum. Lineage (NCBI taxonomy): Eukaryota > Metazoa > Arthropoda > Insecta > Zygentoma > Lepismatidae > Lepisma > Lepisma saccharinum. Next base: position 10,958 of record JAGDQP010037289.1, on the reverse strand, counting down.
GCATTGGAGCTAACATTACGATAAAAAGTACAGAGGGGTCCGTGTCCAGAAGATCCAGGCTCAGGGGAGCAACCACCGCCAGGAGTCTGGGAGCAGTGTCCTCAGCGAAGTTAAGTTAGTCATATATAAAACAGAAAGTTTCTGTCTCTATGATTCTATGTTTACAAGTGTGTATTGTTTTCACTTAGATCTTGCATACGTGTTCCTTAGATCAAGGAGTAGGTCATAAAGGAGTCGTAAGTTGCCTGAGGGTTGACTGTTGGAAACTAATAGAAAAGTCTTTTAAAATATATCAGCATTGGTTTAAACCAAATTCTACATGAATATTCCGTAGGTACTGGGTCAAGTTTAAAGATTATTTCGGTTCCGGTAATGTGCCCTAGTTTTCAGTGTTGCAGTGCCCTAGTTGTAGAGTACTTATATAACCTGTTCTACTAGCTAAACGTGTTTGGTGCACGTCGTCCAATGGTATGTAAGCACTTAGAAATATAATATTTTTTAAATTGGTTGGAAACGCTGACAACAGCGGCATCTGCGGAGCGCGTAGTATCTCTATGACTTATTCCAGTAGCAAAATATCAATTTGGACAACAGTGTGAGAGTAATTATGAATATTAATTTTTTTGGAAACATTGATAACCGGAGCTCATGGAGTACCTCTTTTATCTGTCCCAGTATCTAATGCAGACGTATATAAACATAGTGTATGTCGAAGAAAGCGTATACTGGGTTGCCGGAAAGTCCCATTAATATGATTGAAATTATGCAGTCAGTATATGTTTCAGGAAAAAATCTGACGAATTATTTTAAATCACAAGAGGGGGTGAAAAATAAAGGGCGTAACCCTCATTACGGTTGGTGGCGTGGCCTCAATAGCTCCTCATAAAAACAGTGAAAGATGTAAAAGGACAGAGAATGGAACGAGAGACGTATGTGCATTATATTGACACAAAATTCGTGAATGATTTCCGTATCGACTATATGAAAAAATATGCATCACATCTCACATTCATGCAATCACCATATGTATAAATTTCTTTACCATAAACTAAAACTTCATTCACCCGTACTAGAGGGTAACGAACCCGTTCCGCATAAACGAAATTAAGGGAAAAACAAATGTAAGATATTTTCATGTTATAAACACTTGCACTTACATAAACACTGTAACAAAGTTGTTTATTTTACAGTTAACAAAATATATTTTAATAAATTGAAAGCAAATACAGAACAACGGTGCACAGCAATGCTGCCGAGAATGAATTCGACGCGCTCACTTGTAAACGATATACAGGTGTTTTGAAACTGGCAAAAAATCAATTCAGATTCTTTCGAAAATCATTTTGGATAAACGTGGTTTTCGTGTACTAATTGTTAGGGATTTCTTAAATTCGCATATGTAATTTTTGTCACATTAGGATCATGTACAAGAACACAATATGGCTGAGCTAGATAAGTAAATTTACAGAGTATACTATCTTGATGAAGATATAGTGTTCAAACCATACAACACCTACAGCAAAATTAAATAATCGGTACTCTATTTCTTCGTCATTGACTAGCATAGCGAAATTCTTCAGTGTGGGCGGGTGTTCTTTACGAAACCTTCTGTTGACTCGATCTAACCTAAGTTCTGTTAATTCCTTTTTTCTCAAGAAACTCGAACCAGGATCTTCCAGTTTCCTGTCGATTATGCCATCCATTAAATCACCAAGATACGAACAATTATATGTGTTCTTATAGATATTGCTTTTTACTTTAACACTATTCCAGTTCCTAATGCCGGTTATAAAATCAATACAATCTACACGTTTGGCGATTGCAGACATTCTTGTTTTCGATATTTTTCAATTTGAACATTTTTTTTTTTTAGATATTTTAACTTTGAACATTTTTGGTTTAGACATTTTACTTTGAAGATTTCTGTTTTCGACATTTTACTTTGTACATTTTTGTTTCGGACATTTTTTACCTTGGAAATTTTTGTTTTGGGCATTTTTAGTTTATACAATTTTGTTTCGGTGATTTTTTGCTTTGAACATTTTTACTTTGAACATTTTTGTTTCGGACTTGTTTTACGTTGCAGATTTTTGTTTCAGACATTTTTTACTTTGGCATTTTTGTTTCGGATAATTTTTATTTTGGACATTTTTGTTTTGATAATATTTTTCCTTTGAACATTATAACCTGGAACGAGAGAAACACACGGTTAAAGATCTCAATATTCAGCTGGTAGCACAAGACAGTAGATGAGAAGGTCCGAGGAATTCACGGACTTTGTACATGTCAGGTGATTGGGCACTATTGTAGCATCTGAGCCAGATTTTAACTCTCCTGATCATTCCATGGTTACTGTTTCTGATGTTATAGTGGAGTGAACATATGTAGGGACGTGCGCAAACAAACAACATGTAGGTTGACCTCACATATTGGCCTCAAGTGACCGTCGAAATTTAAAAATGATTGTGCAAAGTAATCTTCAATCATTAATAGCCACGAAGGAATTTCAACCTGCATCAGGATCTACCCGATATACAATGACAATTCGTTGCGAGGTACGGAATCTCGTTTACATTGACGCTGATAAGCAAAACATCATGCAGCAAATGATATATAAAGAGCGTCAAACCCGGACCATAACACATTGGGAAATGTTGGTTGCAGTGGTAAATCATGGTTTACAATGTGGTGATTTTATGGTATTGGAGGGGTGTGCCGAATGCCAGATGGAGGACATTTACCAGCCTCTATAATGCTAACAGTGAAATTCAGTTATGGTGGTGTTAGAATTTGGTCTTGTATCTCCTAGATAGATCTTAGTCCCCTTGTTGTTTTACATGGCAATGTCACGGTACAAAATTACATTGACACTTTAGGCACTTTGTTGCTGCTAAGTACTGAAGACGAGTTCGGGAATGAGCATTGTGTCTGGACACGATCGAGCACCCGTCCATATTGCAGGGATTATGGGGGAGCACGACAACAACGTACCGATAATGGGTTGGTCTTCTCAGAGTCCTGATTTGAATCAGATACAAGATCTCAGGGTTGTTTGGGTTCGCTGACTTCGTGCTATATTAAACAGATGTTTATCTCTTCTCATTTTGGCGCACCGCAGGAAATGGGTAGCTGTTTTTCTGGACTCCTTCCGCCACCTGATTGAAATCATGCCTGCGAGAGTGAAAGTTGTCTTCAAGTATAAGGGAGTGGTAATACTGTATTGACTGCCAGTGTTCCCGATGATAGATGGTCCAACCTTGTACTTTATTTGCAGATGGGTGCCCGGAAAGTTTTGTGCACACTATGTGTGTCTAACTTTTCCCTTCTTTGTGCATTGACATAACATGAACAATAGTCCATTTACAGAAAATATAGTTTTCTTTAGCTGTTGTAAATACTAAGACGCATGTTAAATCAAGTATTTTTCACTTTTTAAAATATTCGTCACAAATAATATAAGATGTTATTTTCATTTTGGACTACAGGCAATTTACACTACTAGTAATAGTTTCAGATATTTTATTTTTACTATTTCTTCAAATCTTTGTTAATCTCATCTAAGTAACTAACTAAGTCTTTGGCTTACGGAACTCGCATGTTCATCGCCGCAGTGATACACTATCGCCACTGGATTTTATCCTGATCAATATATATCAAGTCCGTTATCATCATGAACACCTACTCCTCCAAGATCCCTTCCAATACTGTCCTCCCAACGACGTTTTTCTTCTATCCGAGCTACATGCCTGCCCACCTTAGCCGTCGCGATTTCATGATTTTTACACTATCTGGTGAATCGTACAGTTCGTGGAGTTCTTCATTCTGCAATCTCCTCCATTTCCAGTCATATTGTCCCGTTTACGAAATTGGGATGTGTGTGGCAACGTGTAACCGAGGATGTAGCCTATTTATAGAGGAAATAAGATGATATTTTGCAGAGTAGTAGCATACAATGTCAAGAAGAATGTAAAATCCATTGGCAGTTGCTTTTAATGAACTTGAAACAATGTTCTCTTTAAAAGAAGGGAATTTGTTGTTTAGTTTGTAGTTGCATTCTAAATTTAAAACATTTCACAATAATATGCGAATCATTTTGAGAGTTTATCGCCTTTCACTCTCCAAAGAAAAATAATTTTGTAACATTGATTTATTCTAAATTTGTTCAGCAGGTTAGTCAACTTGCTCTTTAGTCTATGCGTACGAATCAATTTACATTCGGTTTGCCACCGTAATATGTTTATTACTCTGCAAATGGTTCGTATGTTTCAGATACCATTTCAGGTTATTCCTGTTGTTTTATTTTGGATTACCTCTGTGAAGGCATAATAAACAAAGGCATTAATTGCAGTACTTTATATAGGGCATAGAAGGAAGGTGGGGTGATATATCAGTTTAACTACTTCTCCCAGATATCACTGGAAACACTTTCGAATGTCACATTTTGCATCCCTATGGCTAGAAAATATACTTAAATAGTTCAAAATATCTGAAACTGTGTATAATATGACATTGCTCACGTGGTCCTCAGGCGCACATATCAATGCCTAATTCATTATATAGTAACTACTAACTTTATTTGGTGTTTAAGATACTCCAAAAGTTATTTTCGTTCTTTCGAATTCCTAATATGTAGTAATAGATTTCGAAGTCTTCGTAATGATCCAATCACTATTAACGGATAGATGTTTTTCACATGCAATGCGAAATTTTGGGCAAGGACCCAAATGGTCATGAAGACACATTCTTTGCAATGTTTGCGATTACTAAGTACTATATGTCGTTTTCGGTGCCAGATCCAGAACCGGCTTTTCTGTGTAGTTTATGAGAGAAAAGCTCTATCCTTACTCCCAGCGTAGAGTGTAAAATTGTAATAGTAAATATTGTATTCGAATATATCCATAACCTATCCTTGAAAACTGAAATACCGTACCGAAACTTTGGCCTGAGCCCAAAGACAATAAATAATAATCAAATTGAAAATCGAAAACTTACATATTATTGCTAAATTAATTATTAATATTATTGACATATATGTAATAGTAGCACAAAAGTAAACCTACAGAATGAAACTATTACCTAACAAAATTATGCAAATCAATACGCACATTTACTTTCCGTTTTTAGTAGGTGGCTCAACAAACACATTCTTAATAGTACGATGGACTGACATCTGAAACTAAAAATCTCTTTACATCGATATGACAACGTAAAGCTCTTTTATATATATATATAAAATACTAAGTTTACCTTGCAATTCACCGAACCATTTATTTCCCCCATCTTAGCTGTTTACTTATGCCTAGACGCTCGAAACTATTTTAGCAAATATTATTTCACGTTATTGTAAAATGCCCTTTTATTGGTTCTTGAAGTAGGTCCCAGCCTGGGTTGCACATTGCCACACAAATCCGAAATTCGCATCCTGTTTCGGCCCGTCTATTTATATTTCAAAATCTTAGAGTTTTTTTCAAACAAACGTAATTTATATTAATCTGCTACAGTCGTACTCCAACTTTCGCAACCACAAAGTATTACCAGCAGAATAATCGTTCTGTATAAATGCAATTTCAATTCCCTTGATATTAATCGCGATGTTAGAAGTTTTTTGACTGAATAGAAACATGCGTTGCCCGATAGGAAGAGACGTTCTATTTCTTCCGTGACCTAATTTTTGCTTACTCTTATGTTCCCAAATATTTAAATTTATTACTTTCTCTATGACCTCATCCCTAACTATTATATTTTTATTTCCTTCATTCCCTGTGTTTCGGCTTATCATTGACAACATAAATATTTTGTGGAGGTGTTGTCGAGAATTTAGTAGGCGACACCCTCCACAGAGGAGTGCGGCGGAATCACTACGTACAACTGTAATGATTTGGCGCCAGTTAGTGACAATTTAAACCAATAAGAAAATGCTTGTTTTTTGAACATATGTAGCTTACTTACACCCATCTTCTCTTAAGAGAAAATATATATAGAGGGAGGGTTTGCAATATTACAGCTTGAATATTGAGGGGTTAAAAGAGTGCCATTTTCAACATAGGAACCCTGGGCTCCTGGCTCCAAAGCCTCGTTAACGCCTTTTCATTACGATAGAGAGAGGTGAGCTGACAAGCTACGGGGGTACGGTTGGATGTTAAAACTGCAATTTGTCATAACTGTGAAGTGCTTTGCGAAGCAAGGAGTTTCAAATGTAGGTGTGGTACTATCGATTGACATTTTTAAGAATAGTCAATCAACTAGTACCTGGCAAGTAGCTAACCAGATGGGAGTTGATCGGCGGATCGTGTGGAATACTTTATATAAAAACAGCCTTCATCAATAACAAAAACAAAGTAAGTACAGGCGTTGGGTCAAAGTGGATATGTACCTCTTCATGTTTTTATGTGAGTGATTTCTGTAAAGGCGAGCTGCAAATACCGCTTTACCAGAGTTTGTCATGGCAACTGATTAGCTTACATTAAATTGAAACATTGGCGTCTGGAACGTTTGTCTGTAATATTATTGGGCATTACAAAAAACGTTCTAAAATGACCACACGTTATTCCACAAAGACTAAATGGCGATATTTATTTCTACTGCAAGTGATATCAAAGTTGTAAGACGCACCCCTTAAAGTGGGACGTCAAATTACTTTCCAACATGATGGTGCACCGCCTCATTTTCATTCTTTGTGTGGCGTCACTTAACAAATGTTTTGGTGAGAGTTGGAGAGAAAGAGGCGGTCCGGAAAATTGGCTTCCTAGATCTCCATATTTAACGATCCTGGACAGTTTTTTGTGGTGGTCTGGATAACCTTGTTTATCAAAGCTCAGTTGGATCTGCAGAAGGTTTGGTAGTCCGTATTGTAGAAGTTTCTCACATAGCACTTGAAATGCGAGTATGTTTGAAAGAGTGCGTGAATAGGGGTACGTCTTTGTGAGCTGAGTCTACAAGTTGGAGGCCAGAGCTTTGAGTATTTACTGTAAACGTTGTATTTCGTATCTTTTTCTAAACGAGGATTTGGAGCCCCATAGTCCTATGTTGAGAATGCTTACATTTGACAACTTATTTCCTAACTCAAGTTTTCATACCATAGCTTTCCCGAAACTATATAACTATAAACTTGCTCAGCCTTTTGACGTGTTTGTTATTCTTACACTCCCACGATTGCTACTTTCATTAGCATAAAATCACATATGTAATAAAACATTGAAACTCACATCGATAGTGTGAGGTTTACAATTATCTATATAGAAATAAATTTTATCACTTTAATATATATATGTATATATAAGTATTAACACGATTTTAATTTCTGTCTTTGTAGCCAAAACTCTGAGGTGGCTTATTTCTTGACGACATTTCCTAAATTACGATACAAACGTGATGTCCTTTTTGGAGAGCTTGAGATGCTAGGTATGGATGTTTAAAAAAACATTTAGTGCAATAATCTGTTCTTGGTGTTATTTCAATCAGTTCACAATCGACTTGAAACTTTTACCTTTGTCTTTGTAAAGTAAGTATAATTTCGAACATCTTCAATGAAACGGTGAAATGCCATCGAACAATAGATCCAACAACCTAAATTGATTAAAATATGATTTTGAAAGCAATTATTAGCGCTTTCTCTACTCACTGCCATGTTCTCTTGGAACGAACCAAAACCATTCAAGAAGCGATATAAAGTAACGCCACTATCAGGTGAATATTTATATGTTTGTGTCTGTTACAATATGATACTAGACTTTCCTATAGTATGTTACACGGTTCTAGGACCAAGGTGAAATCAAGATTTGCATTTCGCAAATCCATACAAATAATCACGTATATAATTAGTTCAAACTTATTTTTTTAATACCTAGAAATATAAATTAATCTAAACTCTACAGTAGGTTATAAATCTTTTCGCAGCGAATAACGATTTGTAATAATTTTAACAATTCATACACGGGAAATACATATTATTAAAAACTGAAAACCTCTTGTAGTGACGTATACCTCAAACCTTCAAATGATTCTTCAATTTACACTAAAGCTAATTACTATCGTTTATGAAACAACCTTTCTCGAAGGAGTGAAAATGACAAAAGTAATTTCCGTAAAATGTTCAGCGAGTTCAACTGCCATATTTTGTATGCAGGTAAACTTAAATCGAAACGATACTAGAGTCTAAACTCGAAATTATATATTAATTTGAGGGAAACTAAGGCTCTAGCGGTAACACATTAAATTATTCTGAGATATTTCTTTTAGTAATGATTTTTCTAGCACCTAAGAAAGAAAACACATATTCCTGATATTCGAACCTCTTCCTTCCGTATTTCGTATAATTAATAATAATTTCACAAAATGGTAAAATATATGAAAATTGAAAGCATAACAGTTTTGTTTGAAGTAAAGGAATTGAAAGAAAATATGAATAACAGAATATTTGAAAATTCAAGTCTGGAGGTTGTTCCAAAATTCGAAAACATATACAACTTAATATTAATTAAAAATTTCAAAACTTAGTGTTAGACTTATCATCGCTTCGTTCTTAATCCTGAGGATATGGTTGAGAAAATGCCGAAGTTTATTTATAAATATAAAAAAGCATTTGTTTCCAGTGCTGAAGCAATATTTAGATTAGTATAACTGAACAACGTCAACATATATTTTATTAATGAGAAATTAATTTAGATTAACATATATTTACTTTAAAATATTTATAACTTATTGTATTTTTAGTTTGATCTCGTTTGTATCTATAATGTTAGAGAAATTACCATATATTGTGCAAATGAATCTGAACACAAAAATATAGTTTACAATATCTCATTTATGATCCAACAAATCTTTATAACAGTTTTGGAATATACAAGAGAGAGTCTATCTGCAAAGGAGATAGTGCCATGTTCTATCGCAACTTATTGGTCTCTTGAAAATAATTGATAATCCTTCAGTCCGTATCCAAATACTAAATATCTGAAACCATAAGATGTAGAGATCTGAAGGAGGTGTCGTTAGAATGTTTTGGGCCACACTCAGTGCAGAATCACATTCTTAATTGCTGAAATCATCCAATGTCACTAACACTGCTTTTAAATTTTAGCCTCAATTCCGTTAATCCAAGTATCTGCACAAAAATTATTGCAAACTATATTCTGTAGAATATATTCTTTGTTTATATCCAAACCGAAATTCTCATTACATTACCTAAGTTGTAATCAAGAAACTGAAGAACTGGTTGGTATAAATTAACACACATTCCAGGGTAAGTTAAGACTATTTTCAACAACTGAAAATCTGGAACTGAGGTTTTCATTTCTCAAATAATTTTCATCTTGAAATCGTGCTCATAAGAAGCTATCCGCAGGAGGTATTAATTGCATATCTGAAAAACATATTTGCCCTATTTGTGAATAATTAAAACAAATTTTAATCAATAGCAAACATTTCTCCATTCATAGGTGACTACCAATCACTGATCTTTGGCCATTACGTGGCCACTATTTAAAAACAATCGAAGGTAATTATATTCTTGGTTTTCGGTCAAATTACGTAAAACCGTGATATGTTGCAGCTCTTGTTATCCTGAGAAAAAGTCTCTATGGACACAACTACCAATCACTGATCGTTTGGTCGCTACGAGGTAACGTTTTTGAAATGAAAAATGTTCTTGGATCTCAGTGGAATTGCCTGAAACAATAATATATTGTAGATCTTAGCATCCTAAGAAAACGTCCCCCTGAGCAGAAGCATCAATCACTGATCCTGTGGCCACTACAAGGCCAAATTTTTTAAAAGATTGGAAGAAGACCACATTCTTGGGTTTCGGTGAAATTAACTGAAACCCTGATATGTTGTAGATCTTGCCATTCAGAGAAAAAGTCTCCATAGCACAACCAAATGTCAATGGCAATTTGGCCACTATGAAGCTACTATTTGCAAACATTCGAAAATAATGCTAATCTTGGAGTTTTGTGGAAATGGCTGAAACAGTGATATGTTGTGGATATTGCCATTCTTAGGAAAGTTGTCCGTGGACACAGCCACCAAACACGCAATTTAGCCACTACGAGACAACTTAAAAAAAACTCGGAAATAACGATTTTCTTGAATTTCGGTGATTAGCCTGATACTTGTCTGCATATTTCAGAAACTGAATCATAGAACACAATTCTTGTTGGAAACTAATCTCACTTTTTAAAACTACAACAATAATATTTACTTTTAATAAATGAATTACCTTCTTCTCGGCTCGTGCCCAGTTGCCTACAAACTATAAAACATATTTAATTTTATCAACATGCACGGCAGTGCATGAGCCAAGTTCTTCACGTCAGAAAACGTCAGCACTGCCAGAAGCATGTTATACAGGAACAAGAGTTTATGGCAAAATCGACGATTTGGGGGCCCCATAAGAAAAAATATGTTAAAGATAGGAATATGAGCTTTTGCCGTTAAGGAGATATGGTAAATGTGTGCAGATGTACAATATTTCATATTCGTATCTCAAACTATGTTCTAGTTGTGGACCCCTGAAATCGCACATTTTAGGCTAACTGACTCACTCACTCACTCACTCACTCATCATATTGTTTAGGGTGTTTGGAGTAAGCTAGAAAAATGAAATTATGGTAAGAAGGTAGAGGATGATAAGTAGATAAAGGAAAAATTGCGACATTTTGAAAAGGTTGCCATCTTGGATTCAAAATGGCCGCCAAACCTAAAATTTCAAAGAATACACAGCCTAAACGACTAAAGATAGAACAGTGAAATTTGGTATGAAACTACATCATTGATAGCAAATTAAGAAAACTTTTTAAAAATTTGAAAAAGTCGTCATTTTGGATTTAAAATGGCCGCCAACCCTAAAATTTTACGGAATACACAGCCTAAACGGCTGCCGCTAGAATAATGAAATTTAGTTTGACAGTACAACATTATTAGTAGATTATGAAAATATTACAAAATATCTCTAAAGACGCCAT
>JAGDQP010037288.1:2849-18687 GCA_022664845.1 Lepisma saccharinum | reverse complement strand
CCTAGGCAGTTGTCCTACCTTCCGGCAGCTAAAGCAGATAAACTTCCTGTCTTCCTCTGTTTACTTCACAGTTATCTTTACTTCCTTTTCCTTATGTTCTGCTCTCGAATAACATTCAGAGTGTAAGGCTTTGGTAGTTAATCGCCATTCTTGATTTCTCTTCTATATTAGTTGTTTCCAAGGATTACGTTTTTCCTCTTTCTAGTTTAGTCCGCTTCATATAGATAATCGCAGAGAAGAAACTACTGTACCGGTATGTATGTATTTTGCCTTTTGTTTTCAATCTTTGATTAATCATATCATCAGGAAAAAAAAACATAGATACTTTGTGAATTGTGGGTGCGCACGAGTTACTATAAAATCTATTCTCTCTTTCTCTGAAGGAGGACTTTTCATCTTTGAATGCTATCCTGTTATTCTTCTTGTGAATTAAATGATTCAGCTACTTGTTGGAACGAATTTTGAATTGTTCGCTCTAATTCCACGTCACAGTTTAAAGAAAATATTTCTTTAGAAAAGCTGATCTAAAGGAACTCTCAAAGCGTCTCGGAAATCTGAACCATTCTTCATCGAACTTCTTCAATGCTTTATTAAGCTATGGACAAAACGTATTTCAAAAGTTGCTCTTCCGAAGCTCCCTTTTTCTGAGCATATTCTGATATTTCGTTAAGAAACTCAAATGGTTTCTTACCTTTTTCCTCCCACTTGAAGACGGGTTGTTTCAACTGGAACGCTTCAACTACGAACTTATCTTCAAGAGCCCTAGCTGTTGTAGTCTGAGTGCTACTTGATTATTATTGCCATTCTTGCGCTGCTTCCATTATTTTCTTGTAACCGCTGCAAGATTCTACATCCGTTTTAATAATACTTCTTCCGTTAACTCAATATCTAGCTGCTGTCCCAAACTATTTAGCTCTTCTAAAATCATTCAATTCCGACTGTTTTTTTTTCTAGTGTCGGATCTAAACATTATTAAAAATGGAGCATAAAACTCTATCTGAAGTAATTTGTAGTTCAACCCTGATACACCAGCTGTCTGTCATCAGCTGTTAGCCTAGGTTAGGCTGGCTGACTCAAACTAAACTTTATCCTGGGGAAATGTTTACGCGCTAGCTGGCTGTTTTGAGTTTATAAATGGGTTTATTCAACTTAGATATAGTTGTAATTACGTTTGAACTGTAGATATTACTTACACGATTATACTAGTACAGAATTTATATCAAACTATGTTCGATAATACTTCAGTTCTACAATGTTACAAAATCGTGTTGCATTATGAATCACCGTTTACACTGTAAGAATTCTACTATGTATATTTACCTGATCTTTTATTATTAGTTCGGCGTTTAGTAAACAAATTACATGAATTGCATGTGATGTAAATATCTGGTGATACGAATTATGTTTTGTACATTTAAACAATGTTTGGCAGTAGATTTCCGATAAAATGCCATAGTGCAATTCGCACATCTTCAAGTAGTGAAGTGTGTTGTTTTTGGAGTAAAGCAAATAACTCAGAGCTATATCAATAGATGGCAGGGTGAAAGGTAAATGGAACTTTGAAACGCTTTCAATTTATAATTGTTAATATTATCTCAAACTTTTATATGCTAGAAGAACTTCGGATAAATTGCATGGAGCTTTATATTACCTGATAAATTTTATAAATATTTTCATTTAAGCTTGTGATGTAAATTGTTAAACCACTAAGCCTTATGGTCTATGTAAAAGACCATAGTGAGGTTTGTATGATATAAAGAAATTTTTTACTCGTTATGATGTTATGCGAGTCTCATTGCAGTAAAACTCTTTTCGAACTATCTACCAGCTTTTCATTTGCTACATATTCTTGCAAGAGTGAACAGTCTTTGTGAAAGAATTATTATAGTTAAGGTTCTGTGCAAAAGCCAAAGTATCTACAAAGTTGCATGTTTAACTTACTGTTGTGATGTCATCATCTTACGAAGCAACCTCGCGCTTGAGAGTTTACAGTAAGCTTATCTTATGCTCGCAGCCGGATTTATAACGAAAGAAATTGAATTGATTGATGCGTATGAATGCATATTAATATTATTTAAGAGAATTGATATAGAAGGAAGAATTTTGATTGATTGATTATATCTTATGTTTAACAACCCTAGCTTTAATCCAGATTTTCCCTTCCACAATGTCTTTGATCTCATTTCTAAAGCTTCTTCGCCTTGGAGTAATAATTAAAATCTCAATCGTCCCTGTTCGTGAGCGCCATTCATTTATGTGGTGTCTCTGGGTTTCACAAACCAATCCACTTGTATATCCGGAGAACCCTATTGGACTAAAACAAATGTCCCATAACAAGAGCAAGTTGTCTTGGCATCGTTGATTGAAGTGCATCTTTAGAAATGACTTTTATTTACTCTCCCAGCTCAGGAATAAATTATCTCATTGGTTAACATTTGGTTAGTTAACTAAACTGATTTATACTTTACTAAAACATAACGTTTATACAATTTTGATGATTCATTACAATTTCCACAAACTACGTGTCAAACGTTCCATACACAACACACAACCTAAGTTGGAAAAATATGTTGTTCACGTATAAAACTTTATTTTTATAACTCAATCAACAAAACAAAGAATTAGGCCAAAAAATAAAATTGGAAGGAGCTTACTACGATAGTTGAAGTGATCCATATCGTTAAATACAATTTAGCAAAAAACTTTATATTTGTTTTTTATTTCTTGCTACTGACAATGATGTCAAATCAAACGTAAAAACAACATAAAGAAATTATTTGAGTACTCACAGAATTATAGTTGTAGCTAGTGCAATCAGATGAGTCTTCCAGTTTGGTCTATGTCTCATTCGTGACTCCCCTCGAAATCCACACTTGTCACATGTTACCATCTGCGGAAGCGACTCCAACTGGGAACCGGCATCAGCTGTGTTTAGATCTAGGTGGTATTCAAAATAATCATAATTAGTCCTATTAACAAACACTAAGAAATTACTATAGTAGAACCCTCAAACTAAATGTTGAATTTGAAGTTTTATTTAAGGTCTATATGCACCTAAGGTTCAGGCCGGGATAGGGAAGAGGAAAGGATTCGGGAAAGTATCGGCCAGGGCCTATGTTCAAGGTGCCATCCCAACATTTTCCTCGTGTGAATGAGGATAAAACTTGGCAAAAAGCTCAGTCAGGATGGTCGGCCGCTGGAATTGAACCCATGACCTCCCGAATGCTACGCCAAAGCTCTACCACTGAGATACAACGGCTTGGGTACAAACTAAATCTGTTAACATATCTACTACCATTATACGCGTACTAACCAGGACAGGATCAAGAGTACGGTCTCAGCCTGTGGGGGGAAAGGGGGGCTCTGGTTGGAGGAAACTTTTAATGGTGTTCAAATAATGCAGTCCAGTAAGAGGCATTTAATACAATGAAAAGAAAATACAATTCTTAATTGGCAGTGGGAATCTCAGGTCAATTATAAGTATTGCATCATTACGTTGACCTCCTAAGAGTGATGGAAACAACTCATCGATATTCAGGTATGGAATTTCAACATAAACAGTCAAAAAGGCTACTACTGTCTTGTAATTTACAGAGCGTGTCTATCAGTTTATAAAATATACTGGGTGAATTAAAACAAAATACCTTACTTTCGGGAAGAAGTAAAGAAAGCTCATATGAACATTGGTGAAACAACGTACGTAGGGCACGCACCACACTGTTGCAAGCTATGGGTAAGACAGCACGTTTTTCGCGATTTAATACAAATTTTAACAACCCAGTGACATCATGTTTTCACTCCTGATATCCACCATGTTGTTAAAAAACAAATTTCCGCTAACGAAATTTTCATTCTATGCGTCGTTTCTGATTTATTTGAGAATTATTAATTTTCTCCCATTATTAGGCGTCAACTTTAAGCTCCAAGTTGGAAATCTCAAAAACGAAGCCGAATTTTACCCAAATATAGAAACTTCTCTTGTTTTAATGTCAGAAATCCCCTCCCGAAAGTAACGTGCTTTATTTTGAATCACCCTGTAAACTATTTTCAATAAAATATATGTTTTCTATTTTAAAACAACAACAATATAGCTTGTAAAAACATGCTGAAAATAATCTTTACAGTTGGAAAGATTAGTGCTGCACTCTGCATTGGCAGCACTGTCTATACGATAATAATAAAACATACACTGAATTGCCAAAAGTCATGCGATTCGTACTTAATAACGTGTGAAACCCCTCGAGCACGGCAAAGTGCAGCAATTCGACGTAGGCAGGGACGCGACAAGTCGCTGGTAGTCCGCTGGAGGGATATGCAACCATGCAGTCTCGATTGTCGTCTACAATTCGGTGGTTGTTGCAGGTGGAGGATCCTGGGCACGAATAGCCCATTTGATGATATTCCATATGTGCTCGATAGGGTTAATGTCCGGCGATCTAGGGAGCCAAATCACATGTTCGAATTTGCCAGAATGTTCCTCAAAGCAGTCGCGCACCATTGCGACCGGTGACATGGCGCATTGCCATCCTGGGAAATCCCATTGGTGGGAGGGTTCACGAAGTCTATAAACACACACACAGTGTCTGGAGGTGGCCACCAATATGCTGAACATAGCGCTGACCGGTCAATATCCGGTTTAAGAGGACCACAGGACCCAAACCATGCGAGGTAGACTATGTGAGACGAAGTATCGCATGTATTCGCAAGATACATTGATTTATTAAATCTTTGTTATTTGAAAGTAAACTCATCTTTTCCTTTACTGCGGTACTGCGGCTTTGGTTGAAGTCCATCTTAAGTCCAACACTTTAGGTTGGGTTCTTCTCTGTACCAGATGTCGTCCCGCCTGAGCGTAGATCATAAGACCTCAGGTTACTACGGGCACCTTGGCCAGCATTTACATTGAATGGTCCTTTACAACCTCAGTGAGCATGGTCGGCAGCTGGGATTGAACCCATGACCTCCCGAATGGTAAGCCAACGCTCTACCACTAAACAATAACTCAGTCTTTTTCGTTACATTAGTACGGCGTGGTAACCTCTGGAAACGTCATGTAATTCCCAACAAAGAATGACAATGGACAATGTCCAACACAGTTTGTTACATTAGATATAGACTTCTCACCACCCTTCGAAGACAAATCAGACCAATGTCTGACGTACGTTGCGTCATGCATCTTCCATTAAAGTGCCGAAAATAAATGCTCTTTCGCATTCCTTTCATTAATAGAAAATCAACTAACAGATATTCATCCTTTCCTTACACTTTCTCTAATTCAAAAAGACCTAGTATAGTTTTCGAATCATATTCTCCAATGAAAACACTGCTTCCGAGAAACACTCGGGCCTGTAAACACAAAGGTTTGGTTATACTAGCGCCATCACAGCAAAGGCATTACTATCTGAAACAGACTTAATCAAAGAACACGAGTAATAAGTAAATAGTGGCCGAGAAAGCGATGAACAGGAGCAGTGGATATAGTATTAATGAAGAATGGGGGAACATTTTGAGAA
Source organism: Lepisma saccharinum (assembly GCA_022664845.1). Taxonomy (NCBI): domain Eukaryota; kingdom Metazoa; phylum Arthropoda; class Insecta; order Zygentoma; family Lepismatidae; genus Lepisma; species Lepisma saccharinum. The sequence continues at coordinate 13,174 of JAGDQP010037288.1, read as the reverse complement.
AGGAAGAAAGGATGAGGGAGAAACAGAACGTGAGGACACTAAAACTGGCAATTTTTGCAGTAGTTTATTTGATAACGTTAAAAGAATACACGAGGATCAGAAAGTAATCCCTGCCGCGACACAATTCATCTGTTGTTAGTACCCGCCGCGTATCACGAATGATCTCGTCGACTCGCTGGATGTTGCGTGGTCTCTCCGCTTTTCATCAACCAACGGTATTTCCTTTTCAGCTTCTGTACAGCAACAAACCCATCGTCTAAAGGTGCTGCCGTCTACTGTTGCATTCCCGTAAACCTTCTTCCGTTTTTCATGAATGCGAATGGGCATTTTTACCTTCTGCATTCAGAAAATCTATCACAGCACGCTGTCTTATATGTACGTCAATGTAAGCCATGTTCTTAACTGATGTAATGCTGTCATCTTTTGGCTTAGAAAGCTGTACACGAAGGTTTGACGAACAGCTCCAAATTCATTTTCATTTTTTTTTTTACATTACCAGTTTATTTAAGAAACAAATGAGGCATTACTTTCTGATGGACCCACGTATATATTTATTATCTTATATTATTTATATCTGTGGTTTTTTAGTTTATTTTCATAGACATTTTTTCAGAGTTTCTACATATTTAGTAAATTTAACTAAATTTCAGGACAAACTTTTAGATTGTTAGATTTCTTTCCAAAATAATCTACTTATGGCGGGAAAACTATTGCTAAATTAGCAATCCTGGCCATATTAGTCTGCTTTATTTGTTTTCAAAAAAGCGTGAGGCGGTGATTTGCCTATCTTTGAATTTTATACACATTCCTTACCTCAACGTATTTATAGTTTAGCAATCACAGCGCAAGGTATGGTTAATTAAAAAAATAGTCCCACATATTTTTGTATTTTAATATTATTTTCAAAGTGTTCGGCTGTTTAGGCATTCCCTCATTGCCACGCTAGGAATGGATCGTAGGCTCAACTTCAAAATGGATAGTGCATCGCTGGTTTAAAAAAAATCGTCCGCAGACAATAGTCTCCCAGATAACGAAGGTAGAGGACGCACTTTATCGGTGACTAACGGTATGTTAACTAAAGAAGGTACATGTGGAGACAATAAACGCTTCGCCTGCAGGAAACTTGCCTAAGAGTTCAACGTTTCTAGTTCAACCATGAGAGCAAATGCAGAATTGGACATCGAGGGTACCCTAGGAACGACGGATCATCACGAATGGAACATCTAAAATAATTTTTTAGTTCGTCACAAGAATGAACGTTTACTCGGTCGTATTGTCACGCGGATAAGAACTGGATCCTGCACGGTAATTGCAATGGAACTGGGCAATGCACAGGGGAAAAAAATATTGTGATTTCATTGCTGCAAACATGCTATAATCTTGCTATTTGACACATACGAACTTTGCTAAAAACTTTGCCTTGCTACAAACTTGTCTTCTTAAATATCAAACCTGTGGCGGCGGAAAACGATTTCTATTGTCTGGATTGGGGCTTGTACCTAGAATCTTCAGTTTTATTTCTAAGTGAGTGAATTGTTATTAACGCGTCCTAAATGACCTGGTGAGCATCTAAGGACAGGACCTAACAGCTTTTGGTAATGTTGGCTCCGAACCACTGTGTTCAATGAAAACCGGCGGGATTTGAATCCGCGACCACGCGCACAGAAAGCAAGCGCTCTAACCTCTCGGCCACCCCAAGGTCAGTTTAGTTTGTAGTCAGTCTCTCTACCCATTGCTCTGTCGCGCCACTCCTAACTGTCTTATTTTTTACTATTCGTTTTATGATACGAGGCCAGTTTTTGAACTAAATTCACTGACATAGACTGAAATTCGAAACTGTGAAGCCTCATTGATACTGTTTTAGAACTGTGAAGCCTGATTTGTTGATTTTTGGCTAGCGAGCTTCCTCAGGAAAATCATAGTGATGTGTATACTTTACTGCTCGGGTCGATGACATACTTTGTTTTGGGACTTTGTATTGCGTATAATGAAAGAAAAGATTAATTATCTAACTTGAATGGTTTAACTTATTTTTGGGAAATGTATACAATTTTCAAAATTGTGTAAAACGGTGAAAAATATAAGGAAGGAAAGGAGAGGAAATATTTATAAGTACAAACAAAAGGAAGTAAGACAAAGAGAAGAAGCGTTGATTTCTTATTGCGAGTTTATCTGTAAATTTTAAGAATTCGGATCTTGGCACACTCGATAAATGTAATTGAACCAAAGGCGGATATCGGTATTCATATTTCAATGATCATAGACGTCAAGGCGTGAGTTGGTATCAGTAAAGGACTTCTCTTGGCAGTGGCAGGTGTTAGCATTCACATGAAAGCAAACTCTACAGGCACGATTGAATATACAGTAGATCTATGGATCGGATGTTGTAATCAATTGATTTTCGGTGAGGACGGTTCATGTTCAGTGTTCTCACTGAATCACTCTGCAGGTGTAAGATATTAGTTTGCATTCGAGGAAGAAACGTGTGTTCATGTCAAAGTAAAGACAATTCGCTAATGTAACATCCGGTTGTCATTAATACTGGAGATCGAAATATGGGAAGCAGGAGTCTATTCACTTAATCTAATACCTGTATATCGATGTCATCAGCATTGTCTGAATACAGCTTGCGAGCAAATTCTAGCTACCATTTTATTTCTGTATACGCTAAACTATTACAATGACTAAAAAACTAAACTATTGTTAAAATTTTAACTCAATAAAACCGAAACATATTTGAGCTACTTCACATAACAGTAGAGATCGAAACAATCTACGTTCCGACGAACCAGGGGTGTATTCAGCTAAAACCTCAACCCAAGTTTAGGGGGCAAAGGATTATATATAATATATACATGATTATGTGTATGTGGCTGTGTGTAAAAATTAGATAAAAACAGAGATTACTTACGTACACGGAACATTGTAGCAGAAGCACAAATATTTCACACACAAAATGTCTATGTTCCGCCGATCAGACATAGTTACAGAAAAAATGAGAAACTTACAGAGAAACTGTAGCATAAAGCATCTATTACTTATAAAATTTCAAAAATATATCATCATTTCACAGTGGAAGTCCAGCTTACGATATGCTAAGGGGGCTCACGATCATGCTAGTGGGGGTTCAGCCCCCTTGGGGTTAGGGTCCTGCGACAAACACTGAATCAGAATGCGTGACAATAAAACGAAAATCGGGACAGTCACGTCAGATTCGGGACAGGTGGAAAGCTTGATGTGGAACAGAGTTTTCATATCCTCTTCCCTCCTCCGCTTTCTTGCTGAAGTACTACCAAAATGTTCATCCATCAACACGTCCCTACGATCCTTGTTTGTTAACCTTCATCCTGGGATTTCTGGGCTTAGACAGGATACTGATAATGTTACTATCTGATCTTAGATGACGTTGCCTGACTTTCTGGCCCAATTAATAATACTTATAATGCCTATTTAGTTAAAGCACATCAATATAATAAGTGAAGCAGAACTTCATTATCTTCCCCTGATGAGCCGCCACTGGCATGGAGAGAAATAAATACATCTGAACATATACAATTATCTTCTGGGGATGTATCTCTGGAAGAACCACTGTTCAAGGCTGCCTCTCTCTCTCTTAGCCAGTGATTCTGCCAGACCCCCAATTCTCGAGGACCCCTAACTTCAAATCTTTTACGGTTAAAAATCAATAGAAATCGTGCAAGACTTCACTTACACCCTCCCAATTTTAACTTGACTCTCTCCCAAACTGAAAATCCTGGCGAAATCTCTACTCTTAGCAACAGTGTATGATTGACATGCCGATTTTGCAACGATGGGTGAAGCCTAAAGACGGGTGTTGGCAAGATGGCGGCTTACTAGAAGAAAGCTGCTGAAATCTTTTGTGTATTTTTAACAACATTCCAAAGTGTTTTTGACCTTTCCTTCAAGAAAATTTACTCAGTAGTGTTATTAAGTGTTGCAGTGTTTTATATAATAGTCTTTTATATAAAGTTTTTTAAAGTTATATGCAGTGTTTTATATAATTACATCATGAAAATTCAAAATTAACTGTGATAACAACATCAAATGCGACAATGACAAGAGAGTTAAGAGTGACTGACAGCTATGGCGGACAGAAACCATAGCAACCAATAAATAAGTGACCTTAAAACATCAATTATTAAGACTGTTAGACTGTAAAACTATATTATATTAATATTATAATAAAACAGCAATTATTAAAACGAACGCGCAATGGATGGGCATAATTAACCATTTCCGCGCTAGACTACAAAATACGAATACGAAGACTAAAAACTCGTTTCAATAGTTAATGTATAATAAGTTAAGGAATATGAATGATATTTGTTGTACTTACCACGATAATAATTTTCGTAATACAGGTTCCGGTAATAAGAATCTAAGAAAACAAAAGAAATGCAATAGAATTTTTATTAATAAACAATATTATGAACGAGACGCTCATTGTTAATACACTACAAATCTTAACTTTAACAATATAATCAATTGATCCAGAGCAATTTTCGTGTCAGAGAAAATATAGTTAATTTATTTTTTGAAAATAAATTTTTTGGTTAATTTTACTTTCCCAAATGTACACTGTACAAAGTACGATCCCGGCATAGTTAATCTGTACAATCTTGGCATTTGCCTCGTGTGACTGTGGATGGATACGGATATAAAAGAGGTAAAGTCAATAAATAACGAGACAGACGATATTTCACACTAATTATTTCACTACCTTAAAAGTATTGTCCGCACTTGTTTAGGCATTTATATCCCATTGTGATACTAGCCGCAGAATGCCATATTCTTAAAAATCCTTCGACCGCTGTGGCTGTTTAAATCAATTGCGTACGCACTCCTTGACTTCAGCATCTGTTTGAAACGGTTGTGCACGCAGTGCTTTTTTGAGCTCACTAAAAATGTGGAAGTTACATGGAGACAGATCTGGACTATAGGGAGAGTGGCTCAGCATTTTCGCTGTCAAAATTTAAAAAAATCACACAACATCACACTGCTCCACTTTTAACGCCTCCATTCTTCGTACGTGTCACTTTCCAACTGAACAAAATGACGCAGCCACTGCTCGGCAACCATTTTTTCACATTTGTTTCGGGACATGTACGCCATCTAACAAGAGAAACGTGTACTAAACCTCTTCCTCACACCAGTACCTACACTTCAGACCCGTTTTTCGTTTTCTGAATACCAGTGCTCGTGAGGTATCCTCTGTCTCGTTATTTATTGACTATACCTAATATACATATATACCTTTTTTCTTTTGGAGAAAACTGCAGGAGTTTACACAATTGAAAGACTCTGACAAGGTTTTGGGGACTATGTTTTAGGTAAAGCATATATCTAGGAATTGTCTTTTCCGTTTTAGAAACGGTTCTGTCAGTTGAAGGAGAACCAGGATGTTGCCTACCGTCCACGAGCAGAAATGATTAAAATACTGAATTTGCCAGATAATCAACAAAAATTCTCGTGAGACCATCGAACAAGTCTTTCAGGAGATGCAGATATAGAGTCGTACCACCAACTTTCAGAGGAGAATTAGCAATGCAAGCGAATCATGTATTACCAAATGAATTTGAATTTTATTTATGGTTTTAGGCATCTAAAGCTCAGGCCGGGATAGGGGGAATGGAAAGGATTCGGGAAGATGTCGACCAGACCTTATGTTAGGTGTGCCAGCCCGGCATTTGCCTGGTGAGTTCGCTTACAGAGCATAAGAAGTAAATGAAACAAAAGATCGGGTAAATTATTAATATCACAGGAACTTCTCGCTGCATTATTATTTAGGTATAGATTTTGTACTTTTTTCTTCTCTGGGGTTGGTGTTTTTTTTTTTTTTTTTTTGTATTATAAGAAGACCTAGCTAGTACCTGGCTGAGTGCTCCTAGCTTGGTTTAATGGTTAACGTATCGAAAAGTTGATCAGGAGCACCTGGGATCGAATCGTGGCGTGGTTATATTTACATATTTTTAAAGAAAAATATTTTGTTACTTTTCTTATGTATATACTCATTAGGAAATTTAATAAAATTAGTGACCAAGGGTTAGGTAAGTCAGGTTCGGTGTTCTTTTTATTACACACGCGATGCGCATGGACTCTTCTTAGATGTCACCAGTTCGGAATAATACTCCCACGAAAACGACGTTACCATGATATCATGAATCAAAAAGTAGTGTCTCGATACAGAAAGCCCTATGGGTAAGGCGGGACCATTCTCGCGCAGGCGCATTACTCCTTAATCGTAAATAAAACATACAAGCAACTGATTTCCAATTGCCAGTTCGGCGTATTGGTAGCAGGTCGGAAAGTTAGGGAAGATCAGATACGGTGGTTTTTTTTACTATGCACTCTATGTTTTTTTTCTGACTTTCGAAAATAGGACTTCCTATGTTGAGACGTTAGTGAATCAAAAGTCCTTTCTAACATTGTGTCGGAGGATGGCTCCTTTGGCTAGTCTGTGTTTCTTGTGGTAACTCAACAACAAAATCTGTATAGTCCACACAGAATGGTGTTAACGATATTTCAAGAAAGTAAATATATGAGTAATTTCTTCACTCTCCTTTTCAATGGGAATATTGCTATTGCTTAGAATCTTGGACCAGTTTCGTCCTATCAAGTTAAATGGAAGATAGTTTGTCTTAAGTTAGGATCAGAGTTAAGTATATTTCTAGTCACACTTGTTAATCCAAACGCGTCAGAAAATCATATTGAACAACTGTACGTTATGGAACGGTAGCGGTGCTTGGTGGAGTATTTTAGTGAAATGCCTTTCAGACATTCATACTTATTCGGCATCATGAAGAATGGCAGTTCTTCGAGTGACGCTCACAAACGAGTCTGTTAGAAGCACTCACATAATTATATAGAGCTAATTTCGTATCTAGCGAACTATAAGCTCGATTTTGATACTTGAACCTGCATTTAAAAGCTCTTTACCATGCTAAGACAGAAAAAATGGGTCAATAGGGCCTCCCTTGGACCCCTAGGGCGGTTGGAAAACAATTCATAATTTCACATTTCTGATGATAGCACTGATCCAGGACCATATAGGCGGTTGAAATTTGAGGAATCGTAATCTACACTTCAATACCTTTCAAACGACGTATCATACGTCAAAATCGGTGAAGGGGTTCAAAAGTCATGACTTTTTTTTTAGCCGAATCACAGAATTTTCACAAATGATCGAAAAGTGTGTTTGTCATTCTGTCTGTCTTTTTTGCTTTAGCCCCAAATGATTGTTACCATGGGTTTAGGGGGTTAATTGCGGAGTAAAAAAAATGTTATTTTATTAATAGGAGTTACCGTTTTTGAGATACGGAACCTACCATGGTCCACAATCGACCTTTTGTGTGTTTTTAATAGGCAGCCTTACAAAATAGGCGATATCAGTACAAAAAAACAAAAAAAAAACACTTCTGGGTAAAGGGAACAGTGACACAATACTTCTACTCACAAAAGAAGCTATATCCATTTTGCGAGTGACTTTCCTTGTGTCACTATGGCGGGAGCGTTTCCTTTGTAATAAAATTAAGAGACATCCTCCCTTCCGCGCGCCTTAGTGACACAAAGAAAGTCACTCGCGAAATGGATATCGTTTCCTTTGTGAGTAGAAGTCTTGCGTCACTCTTCCTTTTACCCCGAAGGACTTTTTGTAATGATGAAACATATACAATATTAATATATATGTTCTCAAATACTGCTATTTCGTCACAACTCTGACTTACTTATTAACTCAGTGCAGAAAAAGAGAATTAAAGTAATTAAAAAAGAGCTTTTTTAACGAAACTTTAGTGTTCTCTTTTAATCAACGAATTTATTAATTCATCGATTATCACAGTGGTTCTCAAACTGTGGTCCGCGGGCACTAGACTACTAACCATAACACATAAGAACACTAATCATTATTATCAGAAGATTCTTAGTGACTATTGCAGTTTTTAAAACAGAAGTTGAAACCTCACATTGGCAATAAAATGAGCAAGAGATGCAATCTGAATCTCATCGCATTACCTGCTGTTGGAATAGGCCTATTTTTGGGACCGAAGTGTGAACATTTTCCTTCTAGCGATATTAGCGTTCTTGACTTTTATATTAAAGCAGCTTATCTGCATTACTTGCGTGTTACAAACGCAGAATTTCCACAGAAAATAGAGAACATTTCGGGGACCACCTAGGTCTTTGCCACGGACCCCAGTTTCAGTCATTCTAGAACCAGTTGTTCATGATGTCCCCCTACTAAGATTATGCTATTTATAATCACAAACAACGAGGTGATTTCCTACATGAAACATGGCCAAGTGAAGCCCTTTGAAACAGCGTAACATAAGCTAAGTTAGATCTGCTAATAAGACATCAAGGGTAGTACAGATTAGTATCGTGTACAGTTTCAGACAGGGGTGTAATGGAGGGTATACGGCGTATACCCACCTCAATGTTTTAGGCATCACCACACATCTAAAATTTATGAAATACGCAGTTATATAGGATGGTAAGGGAAAGGTTTCATTACAACGACCGAAGCGTATACCCACCTAAAAATTTAGCATTACATCCCTGGTTTCAGACTAGGTTCTACTCATATGTACCCAAGATACACCATGGGCAAAATGACGGTGGGCCGACGAAACCCGCCACCTGGATCCGATGGGTCGCCAGCGGAATTAGACTAACGCCTAATGCAGTCACCCGCTGGCGACCCGCAAGAAATTCTGTCGGATAGCCTCTGTTTTCTGGCGAATATCCGACACGGCGGCTGTCCGCTAATGTCCACCGGTGGACTGACGATTAGGCGGCAAATTTGCTTCTAGTGTCCATATAAACAGGAGCTCACATGCAAACTTATAATGACTTTATTACATATAGGGGAAGGTTGGACAAAACGGACAGATATAGATTTAATTGACTCTGGTGTGTGCAGTAAGCAACTAACCAGAATGCTTTTCGACTTCAATAAAACTATCATCCTTCTGTTACAAAAGAACATAGTAAAATATTTCATTGCTGTATTCGTTACTCCTGTAAGTTACATTTTTCAATCTTAAATCGTTTTGTTCAACAGATGTAATACAATGGTAGACATAAAATGGGGTAAATTTCATGACACATCATTAACATAAACCTATAATCTCCATGGGCGGATTTAGAAGAGAGATTCTGTGGGGGGAAGAGGCAATTACTTTAAGGGTGGAAGTTATTCCGGGGTCTTTTAAAGCCGTTCTGAAATGATTGAGGAGCAATGCCCCTACACATGCTCCCCCATAAATCCGCCTATGATAATCTCTGTTTGTGAGGGCAGAAGATATGAGAACAGTGATGATAATATACGAAGATAAGGTTTCAATAAATAAAGCACTTTGAAAGATACATGAAAAATGTAATTTCTGTTTTGACAAGTTATACAAAAATTGAAAATTAGTTTTGAAAACTTCCATAAACAATGCCTCTTTCTATCGTTATGTATAACCGTTTTAATTGATTCAGAAACTATCTGCTTAGAATCTCGTTACAAATAGCAAGCCACATTTTATTCAACAGCTTGCTTTCCCATTTTGTCCAACTGCCTACTTTTAAGATTTCAAGATGGCTCTGCTCAGTAAGTTTGGTGTGGATATTATTAGAGTTGAGTAACTAGAAACGAACTTCGTCTAAGCTTCTTGGAAGATGATCTGGAGAGTAAGGGCCTGGTTTTCATGAAGGCTTTCTTTGCTTGCTTTGCGTGCGATTAGGGTGAGTAGCCAATTCAAACACTTTTTTATTACGTATTTTATTGTAAGCTAAGTGTAACACGTGTTTCAATTGGCTATTCACCCAAATCGCACGTAAAACAAGCAACGCAAGCCTTCATGAAAACCAGCCCTAAAGAGCATCGCGCTTTGGATATGCTTCTTTGAATCTTCACCTTGCTCGGACGTGGGTAACCTTGGCAGTAGAAAATAACCAAGATGCCCACGGTAGCCGAGGTCTTGTGTGCTGCTCTAGACGGGGATAGCAAACTTGACGTAACAATAAATCGAAGCGTAGAAAAATCATAAATTTTTAAAACAAAATCCACTCGGAGGCACGCTAACCGCAAGATTTTTTCAGAACTATTTGGAGTGGGCTCTCTTCAAGAAGAGCTCACATGGAAACAGTTCCGGTACGGCACAGCACGCTTGAGTTAACAGCACTTTTACGTATGTCAACCGCTAACCGGGGCTGCGCTCCCCCGCGGTTAACGCCGCCCAGCTCCCTTCCACACCGAGCGAAGCCCTGGTAGGTTTATATACATCCTAGTTTTTAGTGGTCTCTTTTAAAATTATAAATCA
>JAGDQP010037287.1:0-18688 GCA_022664845.1 Lepisma saccharinum | reverse complement strand
TGATGATATTTGGATTGGCAGTATTGATTCACCTACAATATATCGGGATTCTCTAGAATACGCTTATACTTAAACAATAATATGGTAAATACAATTATGGATTCCGGAAGTCAACATAATGTAATGCATATTGAAACTTGTAAATCACTAAACTTAGATGTACCACTCAAACCTGAAGCTGAACTAATCACACTCGCAAATAATAAGCTTGATGTAGCTGGAAGTGTAACTGTTCCATGCACAGTTAGAAATAATATGCATAATATTTAGTTCATTATAGTGAACACCAAGTTACCCTACTCTATCTTAGGACGAAGAGCAATGGATAAGCTGTTAGGAAATTGGCGTGGGATGCTGTGGAGACAACTTAATTTCACGTTTAATGACAATAGATCACGACAGGGGTACCTGCAAAACGAAAAGCAATTCCTAAGGAGATAAATGAAATGAAATCTACTCAACCTTTCTTTTCACCTAGAACTTGTCATACGATAGATAAGGTAGTAGACAATACCGATTTTGAACAAGAATTAAGTGATATAAAGCAAAATAAAACTATTTTACAAGAACTTATCTATTCCTTACAACAATCTAATAAAGACAGTCAAGGCTTCGAGAAGAAAGATTTGATGGATAAAAATACAACTGCAACAATCTGATTCTGAGAAACTACAGGACTCATCAACAACTAATCGTAGTGACAATGTACCAATAAGTAAGTCTGTAAGAGGAGTAATTAATGAACTAGGCTAAGCACGTTACATATATCCGCCCATACTGGCAAATTTAAACGTTTGGCAAGTGTGGATTGATATTGTATATGCGCATGCGGTAAAAGATGACATCCAAATGTTGATTGACCAACATGGATTATTGTGAAGTAATAAATATTTATACATTAACATGTCTACATGTAATCTCAAATGTAGAACTTTTCATTACTTTTGTGTCCTAAAATAACGTATTTTAATATCGAGTTCTTTAATTTTTGTATGATGCATAATGGAACAAATCCAATTTAACGCATTCAAGTCAGTATAAGATACTATGAAAATGAATCTTCTGTATTGTAATGCTGTTTTCATTATTTTATTTTTATTCATACTGACTGTGAGATTGTAACTTTATTTTTCACTAAGAGGAGGTGAAAAGGAATATGATTCGATGAACTATATGAGTGCAATCTATCAATGAACTTTAAGAGGAAATGAGAACAAACTCAAATGAACTATTTGTGATATTACTTAAACAGAGATGAATTTATGCTATTGATATGTGAATATTCAAAGGATGAAATGAACATTATATACCCATGTGTTTCATGAATGAACAGTTATAGATTGCTTGTATGCAATCAAACAATTGAAAGTCGAACTAAATTATGATTTATGGCTCGAAGTTTGAAATAAGAAATGTTGGCTTTCTGTTTAATCAATTTCTACTACAATATTTAGAATTATTATTATATTTGATATACAGATTTGTTAGAATTATATTTGATATACAGAATTTAGCTAAACAGTTCTTCAGAGTATTTAGCTACACCTATATTGAACCAATATACGTAATGCAATGTTTGCTAGACGTAGGAGCAAAAATCTACACAACTTGATAAGAAATGGTTGTTAAGCAAAATAACAAACTTGATGTAAATGTCGTTTCGCATTCTATTTTGATACAAAGGCATGAGTGTTTCTCATATTATAAAATATGTTCGCTAATCGATGTTTATTACTAATGAAAGAAATCTATTTCTGCTTAGTTGATTACTTAGCAAGAGAATCAGATACAATTTACTCACCTAGCATCAACACCGAACCCAATGCAAAGTAATTTGATTCGAAGCAATCTAATTTATATTGATTAAGATAAGGCCACTTTAACTAATACGATAACAATTTTGAATTTTAATTATTTTACAGTACTTTAACTTAGTCACTTGCAGATTTATTCTCTCTTCAACGTCACTTGCTATTAAATCTGGAAGCCAAGGATAGCATAAATAATTGCATGCTTATTCATATTCTACATAGCGGTGCTACCGAGCAATTGAACAGAGAACAAATCAACAAGTTACTAAATTAAAGTACTGTGAAGTAATCAAAATACAAAATGAATATTAAAATACAGAATATTAAAATGCAAAATATTGAAAGTTATGAATTGCCTGTAATAACAATGTCTGCCAGTCACGCTTATAAACTATTTTCAATAAATAATGGAGATCACTATGACTGTCAGTGTCTCAGAGCAAACAGAGAATTTGAAAATAGGTAAAGATGTTGACTGGAAGTTTCCAGATAACTTACTGACATTTTGGTTAAGACAGTTCTTTCCTTCCTTAGGCCTGGATAATGATTGTAATGAAGAAGTGGGTATGAAATGGAGGTGATCTTGAGTGATTCAGTTCTGGTGAGCAGAGTTTTTATATCACTCGAACTGAGAGTGTTTTCCCTTTCATTTCGTACTACACTGCAAAAACTGCACGTATGGTAACTGTACCTATTAATCGTACCTCTACCCCCTATTTTTCAGAGGCAGTGACGAACACAGGGATTCATATTTTACCATCGTGTTTGTCTCTATTAATCTGTTCCTTCCCAAGAACTGGGAGGCAAAGAATCACCCCTCGAAACCCAAACCTGGATTCGTCACTGCCTCTCAAACATTGTGGGTACAAAAAGGGGCATTTTGTACCCACTATTCAATTGAATGTACCGACAAGAATTATAGGTACACAACATATCCATTACATGTACCCATGAAATAATAGGTACAGCAGAAGGTTTAAAAAAAACTAAAGGTGTTATGGCTAGAGAAAGTCGTATCCAAGAGGGTACCCATTATATTAATAGAAGGGAAATGGTACCCATGACAATGTTGACCATCAGAGTGTGGCTGCATTCAACGGGCTGAGCATCTGCGGTCTCAGTGAGTGCTCAGTCCGTTGAATACACGTAGTGTTAGTGTGTCTGATGAGGACTTTCTCGAGCTTGAGAATTAGCCGGAAACTATGTTAGCAGTTGAGCACGTGGAAGAACTACGGCAGGCGCAGAACTCCTTGCAAAATAAATAACACTAAAAAGCGTTAATTCTGCAACTGGAAGCATAGCGTGATGGTTAACGTATCGGCAAGCTGATCCACAGGTCCCGGGTTCTATCCCTGTCGTCGTAATTTTACGTTTTAAAAGAAAATGAAGTTTTTTTTACGTTTTTATGTATATACGCATTAGTAAATTTAATACAAGTAGTGACCAGGGGCATTCGGAGATTAGGTAAGGTCAGGTGCGGTGTTTTTCATTTATTGCACACGCGACTTGCACAAAGACTTGCACAAAGACTTGCACTGTGCGCAACTGCTGACGTAGCTTCTGGCTAGTTCTTGATCGCGAGGGAGTCGTGTCTGATGAAGTCAAGTCGTTAGTTAATTTGTAAAAGTGGTACATGTTTTTCGCTTTTATTTACAACGTATTGCTTTGCTCAGCAATTATTTTATTTTCTCTGCAGTATATAAAGCAACGCTTTGACATGGAAACTATCAATTGTCAGAAAAGAATGTTGAATAGGAATAATCTACGCGCTAATGATATCTCCTCACGTGCAATGGAACACACGTGAGGTGGAAATACTACTTAGCAACAATTGTATTCAAGCTTCGACCGTGGCTAAGTGGCAGACGTCCAGCTGGCGATGTACCGCGAGGTGGTGTCTAGAGCGAGCTCCGATAGCCTCGCTTGGGTGTATTAGTGTCGTAAGAAGAAGTGGAGTTAAGTGCAGCATAAAGTTTAATAGTGCTTGATAGAGAACATACATTTTCAACATAGTATGGCAACAAATGTAGTGAATTCAGTAGTTCGTACAAATACTCTGCGCATACATCTTCAAGAACTTAAGGAAAAAGTACAACTAGAATTTATACATGAAGCTATTAGGAGCGATTTAAGACTAGAACCGGACGAAATATTAAGTATCGAACCAGACTTTTATCTGAAACGATTTTTTTTAAAACTAAAAAGATACAAATAGTGGATAGAACGTTAACAGTGTAAAGGGTAAATTCTTTATTGTGTAGACAATCAACGGACTCCGCTGCCGGTCATATTTGAAACACAAAAGACAAATGTGACGTCAGCGTGGATACTTCCATAACATTCAGTCGCCATAGTGCAGCAAGTTTTTAGTGCTTATGGGAAGGTGTCAAGAGTCTAAGATTTATTATCCAAATAAAACATACTATTATAGTGCATACTATAATAGTATAATACTATAATAAACATACTATTATAGTGCATGGGTAAACGTTTGCTTCATTTGAACGAATAACACAAACTAGTGCCGCAATATCTGACGATAGAAAATTTCAAAGTGCAAACGAGTATTTGAGGTCAATTTGTACCACGTAATATAGATAACGCCACAACGAAGTGAGCAGAACATTTAGTTAATTTCAATCAACAAGAAGACATCCCCAAGTTTGATTTTCAAACTTTTCCTAACTTGGTTGAATTAAGACAAGTGTTACAAGTGCACGAACCTACAGTGGCAACCCTGCTTTGAGTGGCGAGCAAGGAAGCAAGAACGACAGAGACGGAAAGAGTGATAAAAGGAAAAACAGCATTGTTTGCAGTGGTATTACAACCAGTCTGTACAACAGGTGAAACAGCTTATCCGTCAGTAGAAGAAGTAGGGGGTCGCTTTGACCTCATACGGAAATAAGTTTGATTTGACAAAAACGAGCAGATTCGTTTGTTCACAACAGACCAATACCACAGGAAGTGGTGAGGTGACAGCGAGTGTTTTGGCAACAAGGAAGCGTTGACTTTTAAGCCGGTTGGTGTTGGGTTTTCCTTACAAGAAGGGGGAGGAGACTGGAAGGTCGTAGAAGGTAGCACGATATCGTCTTCTGAGGAGAATAGTGAGATAGGAGGAAACAAACGTGTGAAAAGTGCAGAGATTGCTGAAATAGATAGTGAATCTTTCACGTCGGTAAGTTCACGAGTTCGGAAGAGGAAGAAAGAAAGGAAGCTTAACAAGATCACAAACTTCATTGCAATTTCCAAAAGAAAGTGCCCAAGAGGACCTAGTTTCGAGCAACAGTGAAGGGGATTAACTGTAACAAAAGTAAGTACGGTCGTCCCCCGACGAACCCCCTTCCGACAAGGTACGTACTTTCTTCAGTTTATTTATATAGAACTCTAGATAACAAAATACATTTTCTCAAGAGAAATGGTTTGTTTAATTTGAGTGTTGTGTTATTAGCACTGACTAGTCCGCGAACTACTTTTTCGATTTGTAGTATGAATGTAAGTCATGCTTATCAGCAAACAAAAGTGGACAGTTTTATGCAGTGTATGAGAGAAAATAATATTCATATATAGCATGCACACAAGAAAATGTAGAGGTCAAGTGGGATATTCCCTATTATAATACCATTCTGAATTATAATATGGTAAATCACACGGGTATTGGTATTATTGTGAGGCAGGATTTAAATTATAATAACGTTTTCATGCACGAAAGCGGTAGATTAATTTCATTGGTTGTGCAGGACATTGCAGTGATTTGTTGTTATCCTAAAAGCGGGTCGCATTTCAAAGCGGAAAGAGAATGTTTCTTTAAAAATATCCTTGTACCTGAGCTCCAAAAATTACATAACTACAAACTTATAGTTATGGGCGATATGAACACAACACGTCAGATATATGAGGCAAAAATATTAGTACAGGCCTGCAACAAGTTTTTTATAAATTTAAATTATTTGATGTCTGGAAGGAACTACGCACTACAGAAGTAGGAGCGACATATATTTACGCGCAAGGTTTTCCGTGGTTAGATGTAATTTATGTATCGAACCACTTCAAAAATCATATACAGGGTGTCCAATTAAAAAAGCTCAATTTCGGAGATCATAGTATGATATTAGCCAAGTTACAAAGTAATGTAGAAACTCACTTGTTTTTTCACCTATATATCTTTGTAATGAGTAAATACTGGACAATCCCGAATATGTGTTATTAGTACAGAATTTATGAAACTTCCATATTAATAAACCACAATATAGATATAACCTTCGGAATTGATGGCACCAGTTTAAAAAACAATAAAATGTGAGACTATTAAGTTTTGCAAAACATTGAGAGTATAACAGGAGGAGCAACAATTTTATTAGTCTCTTTTGAAACACTATAATACCTTAGCTATAAATGGCCCTCAGTGGTTAGTTCAGGTTAAGCAAATACAGAGTGTATTAAGGAAAATTCATGCAAAGCGACTTAAGGGATTTATCGTTAGATCAAACCTCAAACGAGTGGGTATTGAAGAAGAACCCCAGCTTCCTCATATAATCCATGAACGAAAGAGAGCATAAAATAACATATTTAATAGTTATAGGGATGAATTCGATCAAATCATAACGGGTTATAGTATAAAGCCATTAGAGATCAATAAAAACCTTTTATCAAAGACAAGCTAACGAAGATGATGAGGATCCGATCAAGCAACAGTACTGGTCACAATTAACAATGACACAACATAATGAATTACAAAAACAGTTTACAGAGAAGAAAATTGAACAAGCTTTACAGTCGATGAGGGACGGGGCTTCACCCGGAATCGATAGTTTGGGACCTAGTTCCTATATAAAAAATTTAGGGTCCTATTAGTTCCCATGTTGACCAGGTTATTTAATCAGTTCCTGGAAAATTATATTATTAATATGGATTATGCACAAGCTATTGGTATATTGATCCCCAAGAAAAGATCTACAGCGACAGTAATTTTTTTTAGATTAATATCATTTTAAATATTGATTATAAATTACTGACTAAAACCCTTATGATCCGCGTACAACCTTTAATACCTTATGTCACTGATGACAGTCAAGGAGGGATAGCTATATCATACCCATTGCAGGTAGAATTGGCGAACCTGCAAGACGCAATACAGCTATATAACCTGAAAGTGGTACCCAATTTTATTATTTTCTCGACGGATTTACAACAAGCTTTTCCATCTATTTATTTAAAGTACCTTCTTAATACTCTCAAACTAATGAATTTATCGAATAATATGATTAACATGCTACAAAATTTATACACAGTTATGAACATCCGATTACAGATAAACAAACGATTACTGACAGAATTTAGAATGGATAGAGGCCTTCAACAAGGCTGTAATCTTTCCCCATTACTATTCAATTTTATGTTAGCCTCTTTAGTTATTGAAATTAAGAAACGGTTACAAGGTATTCAACTGCAAAATGCATATCTTAAAGCTCTAGTGTATGTAGATGATGCAATATGGGTAGTGCATAATAGACAGGAAATTATTACAGTGTACTATAAGTTAAATCAGTTTAGTAAACAATCAGGTATAACAACTAACCGAAAAAAAACTAAATTATTAGTGATGGGCTAAAAGAAAATAAGTGACTTTTCAATTCTAGGAGAGGTAACAGAATCACTTAAATACCTTGGGGTGTGGTGGAGCAACACCATCAATAAAGCCATTCCTTTGAATTCTCAAGCAATATACAAACAAATCTTGAAAGATTAAAAAAAATTACACGTTGTTTTGTACATTTATTGTCTAGAGTTAGATTTTAGAATGAACTCAGTCAATGTACGCACATGTTACAATTACTTCTGCTGACACAAAAAGCACACACTACTATTTTGAAATATACAGGGCGTTTCTTATAGCGACATCATATTTTACGAACATCGTACTTTGTCTTGTCCCAAACTACATCACATAGCATATCAAGTGAGTCACCATATTTTTCTAACTAAGGATAATTTATACAGAAAGGGCATCAGAGACACTGATATTTGTGAAAAGTATGAGCTTCAGGATACTTTGAAACATAAATTTAATGATTGTACTCCGACGAGACCTATAGTGATACAATATACCAAAATTATGAATAGGATAACTAGGGGTAGTTTCGCCGACATGGACTGGGAACAGGTCATAGACTTTCCAGTTTTCCAAATTTTCCCTAAAGCAAAAAGAAGGATCATGTTCTGGATCACTATGCAGACCCCAAAATAAGGGGAAAATGCGCTCGCTTTATATTTGCACCGGGATGTTTGCGCCCTACGATTCAACTCGTTTTTGTATTTTGTAAAGTAGCTTCCCCTCACACTTGAACCAGGCTTGGGACTGTCAGAAAAGTTTAAAAAATCTGTTGTTCCTTTTTCTGGTGTGTTTAGAAGCTCAAGCAGGAAAATTTTTCTCTTGTCATTTATTTTGATGTTTTCTTCGTTTAATCCTCGTTTTCACGCCAATTTTTGGATGTAGGCTAGACTTCTTAGACATTAAACAATATCTTTGGGCGAGCTTGTCTCTGTTTTGTATCTGTGCAGTATTTTTTCAATTCTGTTGTCAAGTCGTACATATGCCTTTTTCCTTTTTTGGCGTTCCAAACCGAGAAAAATCCTAACATAATGCAAAGCACTATGCTCAGCTTCCTGTTTCAGTGCTTTTAAAAGTACAAAGAAATTCAGACGCAAGTTAACCATGCTCTTGAGCTTGTTGTACCACCCTTCAACGGCATTATTTGTTCGATGCCGTTAACCTTTGCAGTTCCAGACATCGATCGGCACACTCACATTCTGCATCCACTCGTTCACAAAGTAATCCATAAATCCTGTAACTTTATCTTCTATTTGCACAGTACTCTGTATTGCTAGCCATCTTCAACGTCTTACCGCGGAATCATAGCCAAAGAGCTGCACATGTGGACATGTAGCCTTACATCCTCATTTTCTTTGTACACAGATGCCAAAACTAGTTATTACACTTTGCGCCACAAGCATTGGTTGAAATGGAAATTGCAACCCTTAATCGTACAATCTGGAAAGCTTGAAACAAGCGCCGAAATACACGCCTCTTCAAAGTCAACTATTATATTTCGTGGAGCCCAACCCGGTAAACACTCCTTTCATTTCTTGAAAAGGAAGTCGTGAGCTTCTCTCTTTTCGTTAGGCAGGAAGGCAAAAGCTACCGGGATGATATTTGTTTCATTCTCCATACTGCCAACATCTGCGTGAATCGTATACAGATGGGCGAACTGCTTGGTGCACGAGTTGAAAGTTACATCCAAGAAGAAGTTTATTTCCATGCTGCAATATTTCCCCCCCTTTCCTGCTAGACGAAACAAGTATTCTCTGTTCGTGTCCTTCATCCAGCAAAAGAAAGCTTGAGTTGTCCATCCTTAGATTTTCCTCGGTTAACACGATGTTTCGTCTTGAATCCGGGTCTCGAAGATCTCCTCGCTCTTGTCGCCTCACATAGTTCATGTTTCTCTTGAAGCTGTTGTACTCGGGAACTTCCGTCACGAAATCTAATCCGCGATTAAACAGAGTACCCATTTCTTCGTGGTAGATCTTCGATAGTGGCTCGCCACTTTCTCTGGCTCTCTTCTTTGCTGTCATCCGTTGAACTCGAACTTCTGCTTTAGTTCACATTTGTGTTCCGTTGACTTATCACTTTTCCCTTTGTTACTAACTGCTCCCTGCACTTATCTTTCTTCTCTCTCACACACAGCTGAGAGTTGTCGTCTCAGTACTCTGCTTCTTCACACAATACTGGAATCCTTCATACACCGCACAGGACTTGCCTTTCGTCGTCTCGGTGATTATACTTCATCCATTATAATCTCCCGACCTAAACGAAAAAAATATATACAATTTTAGTTCACTAAAGGGCAATCCATACGAATACAATTTTTCATTATACTACAATATATACAGGCTCTTCCCAGATATCTCTGTCCATAATCCTTGCGAGCTGTTTGGCTTTTCAGGACACAGAATATAGGAAAGTAAATGTTTAAGTTTAAGTTAATAAGTTTAACTCCCAGAAAAAGAATCCATCCACAATCTACACAAGGTTGTTTGGCTCTTCCCAGATATCTCTGTCCACAATCCTAGCGAGCTGTTTGGCTTTACAGGACACAAAGATATGAAAGTATATGTTTAAGTTTAAGTTAATAAGTTTAACGCTGAGAAAAAGATTGTAAAATCATTTCAGTAAGAAAACTCACCTATGTACAATATGTTTACTTGCTGGAGTTACACTTCAAACACACTGTTGCATTGATCCGTTGTGTTCATTTGGCTTACAATTGAAGTTTATTCTTCACTTATATAGCCCCGAGGTATCACAATCAGCCAGTGATGATAAATCACAGGTGGCTAATTTACACGGCTGTGGGGGAGGATTGTTTACTCTGTAATGTCCGCCCCTCCGGGTAGGCAGCTCGAACAGGTTCTTTCATCTCGCAGGGCGCAAACTCCCCGGTGCAGGTACATCGCGGGCGCATTTTCCCCTCTTTCTGTGGTAGGGCGCAAATTTCCCAGGCGCAAAATTCTCGACACCTTATAGTAAATCAGCCAGACTTGACGGACGCTACATATTATGTGCAATATTTATTAGCTATGTATGAACAAATGAAAGTTAGAAATAAACAAATGATGTATGGTAATTATTATAGAGCAATATATGTGTAAGGAGCTCAGAGGTTTTTGTAAGTACACAACAACGTGAGTGTTTTGCTCAAGTTTGAAGTAGTTTAGTTACACATTCCTAAATAAATAAATTTAAAAAAAGTTGTGAAAACGTCGGCTTGTTGAGTAAAAAAACGTGTTCGAATCTCGGCGAGGTAAGTGATTTTTTTTCGGTTTTTTCTTTCACAATGCATTTCTATTTGTTCATATTTGTTATTAATAATTGCTTTCTTGCATTTTTCGTAGGCGATCATGGATTAGTAGAGGTTAGGTGCGGTCATGTAACTTTGCGTTTCTTTCTTTCGACAGTGTGGATTACTGGCGCGACAGGGACGTTAAAATTAGGAGTTTTTTGTTCCTATGAAATATATTTGTACCCAATAAATCAAAGCCACGTGGTAGCTTAGGTACCTGTTAAATTAATGGGCACAAAACACCCGTTTTTTTACCTTTCAAATAGTGGGTACTGTATTTACAGTGTAGTTTTTGTAACAAGGTCGCCGAACACTTCCTAATAGCTATTTTCGTTTAACTTGAAATTGTACATGATGTTTGCTTAGCCGGGGATATCCTTATTGAAATTTACATAAATTGATTTTCATTTTTAATGCAGTTACAGTTTTTTATATTAAAATGATCGATACATCGTAAATGCATCGAATAAGAAAACATTACAGCATGTCCCTTCCGTAGATTAATATGGGAAATTGTTTTCTCGTCTTATGTATCACAGAAAGTGTATTTTAAAGTTTTATTTGGCAAGATTCGACCTCCTATTTAGGTTGACAGCTTGGGTGTCATTTAACACGAACGTGACGAATAATCGTGGCGGGTCGAAGTCAACAGTTACTAGACTGACCCATATAAAATAAAGTTTACCAAAGTTTGTTATGCACGGTCGCAGCTTGCAAATAGAGCTGTGCAACCAGCGGATTTCGAACGCTCGAAACAATTTATTTTTTCGAACGAGCAGCATATGATCAAACAAAATCTGCTCGAACAGGTTTGTTCGAACATTTTTGCTCGAAATCCTGAAGACCCTGGAATTTCTTCTTCCACTCCGTTTATCTTGGTAAAGGACGTAATACATAATCTTCCCAACTGTGACGCTATTATTCAGCTTATAGTTTAATTTCAACTTTAAAGCTTTGATAAAACAGATAAGTAATTAATACAAAAAAAAGAGCCTATTATAGTGATTCCATAGAACACCAACATTTCTGGGAGCTCCAAATTACGATGAATAGAACAATTCAGAGCCTAAAAATGTTGAAATGTGCAATCCGAGAATGCGGCAGCGCGAAATATTATAAATGTACAATATAATATGATTTTCGTGAAATTTCATACGTGGCGGGTTGAAGTTGTGCTGAGTTCAAATCCGAAGCTAAAATTATTGAACTTTGAAATCCAGGATGGTGCCACCCCGAAATGCCATAATTGTTAAATATCGCCAGATTTTCATTAAATTTTATATGTGGATGTTTGAAGAAGCCCTGAGTTCGTTTCCGAGGCCAAAAATATAAAATTTTGAAATGCAAGATGGCGGCAGCACGAAATGTCATAATTTTTAAATATAATCAGAAGTTCGTGAAATTTAATATTTGGGTTTTTGAAGGGGTACTGAGTTCAATTCCGTAGCTAAAATTGTTTATCTTTCGAATCCACGATGACGCAGCGCGAAATGTCAGAAGTGTTAAATATCAAATTTTCGTAAAATTGAATATGTGGTGTTTGAAGCGACGCTGAGTTCATTTCCTAAGCTAAAATTGTTGAACTTTTAAATCCAAGATGGCAACAGCGCGAAATATATTTTTTAAGTTCATATGATTTTCATGATTTTTCTATATCTAGAGAGTTCTAAGAGTGCTAAGTTCGATTTCAAGCGTAACAGTGTTCAATAATCAAATCCAAGATAATGGCAGCTCGAAATTTCATATTTAAAAATCATCTGATTTTCGTGAACTTCTCGCTAGTAGCTCAAACTATTTTGGCTAACGTTGTTTACCGTTTGTTTCGTTGACAAACTGTTAGCCCAAGGTAGTCTATGTCGTCCAATTTCTATCCAACAATTCCCCAACAGCATTGAAAAGCTTATCCCCACACTCTCCCGGAAAAAATCAATCAAAACTGACACAACCAGTGATATAACCTACGAAGATAATATGCAACTGGACGAAGAAGAGCAAGACACGGAGCCGAGGGGAGAGATGCAGGGGACGGAGAGTAACATAAAGAACAACAAAAAGAGGAATTTAACCCTAATACGAGAACTTAGAAACTACGTATAACATGTCAAGACTGGAGGAACATTCTCCCCTAACTGCGGCATTGCGAATCGTCGTTAGGAATATGCACCATAATAGAGAAAGTATAACCTTCCCAACGATCGAGGAAGTGGACGGGATAAATCTACGAGCAAGCGGAATCACCACGGATCCACAGGATATACTAAAACTAATTCACAAAATCTTTGAAAGAAGAGAGGAGTCGCTGCAGCTGAACAGCATCTACAGGCAGTTTGTGATGGCTTATGGAAGGATTGCCTTCAATCGGGAAGAGAAGTTCCCGGCGTGCCACGTTCACACTAGACAAACGTAAAAAAATGTTTAAATTCGTCCAGGTAAACCTGGACAGATCAAAATCACCAACCTTAGAAATTAGAAGATTTTGTGAGGAAGAAGAGGTGGACGTGGCATGCCTGCAGAAGCCCTATACCAACAAGGGAAGAGTACAAGAAATGCCTGTGGATGCTGTGACCATCCTTTCGGATTATCCAACGTCGATGGTTAGCTATGATCATTTTCAACAAGATCATAGAGGCTTTGGTGGGCTCCAGAAATACATGCCGATGGATCCAGAGTGTGGATTTAAAATTGGGAACAGCAAAATTAAAAATAATCAATGTATACTGTCTGTTTTCCTTTCCTGCTGACATTTTTGTACATAGAATAGATAATATTTTAGAAGGGTAAAATGGGATGAATACTATACTATTGGAGGAATTTAACGCAAAATCTGCACTCTGGCACTGCCCTAATACAGATGGAAACGGAGAAAAGTACGAAGATTTAATACATCAATACCATCTAAATGTAATAAACAAGGGATACCAACCACCCACATTTCAGGGCGAGTAGTAATATAGATGTAACCTTAGTAAGGGGAAACTTCTATAATAATTTTCAACACTGGGCTGTAAAAGAAGATGTAACAACTAAATATTACGGCGCCATCAGCTTCGTGCTGGACTTCACAACGAATTAAAATGATAAAGCAGAGACTGATGACCAGAACATTAAATACATTAAAAAGCCCAATAAGGAAAAATTTATAAAAAAACCTGAAATTACCAGAAGTAAACTGTGATTTAATCAACACTACAACTACATTAGAAGAAGCCATTACGGAAGCAATCACAAAATCAGCACCGAAATTGAACAGAAATAAAAGAAAAAGAAAAGTATTTTGGATAAAAATTTGGAGAAACTGAAACAAATACTAAAGGCAAATAGCAAAAATCTATAAGGCAGCTGGCAGTCAGAAGTTAAGAGAAACGCGATTAAACAAACATAGACTGGCCAAACAAAATTTTGAAAACGAGCTACAAAACCAAAATAACTTGGGAAAAGTTCGTTAATGAAATTCTCCCCAACAACTTCTGGGGAATCCCATACAAAATAGTTATGCACAAAATAAAAACCAGGGACCCATTAAATACCCTGGTTACAGACAAAGGATGTTACACCGCGAGTTGGAGGGAGACCTTAGAACTATTATTCAAACAATTATTCCAGACGATAATAACAATGAAGATAATGAAGAAAACACAAGAATAAGATTTGAAATGAACATATCCCAAATAGCGAAAAGGATGATAGTGAAATTGTAACAAGAAATGATGAAGTCAAGGTAGAAATTAAGAGCTTACGGTCTGGGAGGGCCCCCGGTGTGGTTTCGGACGTACTCTATGTTCTTTGTCTTTTCACATTAGGAAGTTGTGCAAAGTTTTGTTGAGATATGTTGAAAATTGTAGATTTGCCATATTTTGACCAACCCTCGTATATATGGGTAAAAATCGTGGTTTCGCATACAGTCTATCCCAGTTCAAAGGTGTTAGATAACCCAGTATTATTATTTGGTTAGTTGGCAACACTGAAACTCCTTTAAACAAGATAAAGACAAAAATGTAATCTGATGACGTAATAGGAGCAGGAACTCCGCTCGAAAAATATTTTATACTCGAAGTTGATCGAAGTGAATTTTTTTTGCCAGTTGGCCCACTTTTCGAGCGTGACTGCTTGGAGCTTCGCATTTCGAGCGCTCGAAATCCGCTCGTTGCACAGCTCTACTTGAAAACAGTGGTTTCTAAGTTGTATTGACACAGCACGTGCGCTGGTGTCATTTGCGCGTGGATTATTCCTATTCAACGTCCTGTTCAGAAAATTGATAGTTTCCATGTCAAAGCTTTGCTTTATATACTTAAGAGAAAATAAAATAATTGCTAAGCGAAGCAATAGATTGTAATTTAAAACGAAAAACTTGTACCACTTTCACCAACTAACTTACGACTTGGCTTCATCAGACACACTCTCTGACGGTCGATGTTTTCATGGCTAAGTCATTTTCCTTCTATTAATATAGTGGGTACCCTCTTGGGTACGACTTCACTGTATCCGTAAAACCTTAATTCTTTTCAAACCTTCTGCTGTACCCATTAATTCATGGGTACATGTCATGAATACGTCGTGTACCTATAATTCTTATCGGTGCATTCAATTGAATAGTGGGTACAAAATACCAGGTTTGTACCCACAATGTTTGAGAAGCAGTGGTGAACTCAGGGTTGGGTTTCGAGGGGCGAAGGGTTTTTAATTTAAAGCACTATGTCAGAACGGTTTACTTGCTTTTCTTGTGGCTAACAAATTTTAATCACCTTCTGGAATACTCAAGGGGAATAATGGCTCACTTCAAACTAAAGTCATTAGTAATTTAGAAGTAATTTCCGTAAGGTGATCTCGCTGATCCCTGCTTTAACCCCAGCATCCCCCCCCAAAAAAAAAATAAAAGAAATCACTGGTCACTTGGTATTAGGAATTTGAACTACCATTCTTAAGATAGAAGACAGAAACTATATATAGGAATTTCTTTCAGTTGTCCATGATCTGTCTTCTAATTATAATTAGGGATTTGACAAACATAAAATTATTCTAAGGATGAGAATCTTCTTGTGACTTAAGATTATTTTAAATTTTGGTTTATTTTTTAGCCTGCAACTGAAAGATGAGTGTGACGCCACGCACTGAAAATGTAATCAAAAACAATGAAATAGAGTGGATTTTTCTTCCTCCAATTTATTTTCAGAATGATATCATGAAGAAAAGAAAATTTCAAACGAAGGAAAATTTCAGAACGAATAGTTATTGAGTGAATAGCAATTTCTTAAATATAAAACTTTTAAAACTTGTTCAACATATTAAAATTATGATATAGTCACTCGACACTAACCGTTGTTATATCCGTTGTTTTTTCTTTCAGATGCTGGAGTAACATCTGTATGTAGAAGTATTATTCACGAAGAGAGCATTAGAGTGTTCAACTACACAGTAAAAGGACGAGGAGACTGTAAGTACGTAGTACACACCAAGGAAATGTGGACTCTCAACTAAGTGATTTTTAGTCCTGTAAGATTACTAATTCAATTTTCTCTGTCAGCTTCGCAGGTAGGTGACTAAGCCTTTTTTATCAAGTGTGGAGTGGATTCGAAAGAAAAGGTAACAGGGCGAGGATGGAAGACAACACTCATCGATACCCGCAGGTGAGCACGGTATAATAAGTGAAGTTCATCTTTACTCTTTAGGTGTAAGTAGAATTAGTTCGTTTGGGGGACCGCGGGACACATTCAGTTTCTTATTACTTTACCGGAACGTAGTAAGAATCTGAATATTATGGATTCGAACCAATTTAGGGTTAGTTAGATTTTTTAAAAAAATGTGTGCCTTTTCTTTTATAGTTTCAAGTACAACATCTCATCAGACGAATGGAAAGAATAAGAAGATTCCGGCAGACGATATGCAAAGGACGTACATTCACCAGTTTGATTACAACGCATGGTAAGCGGAACAAACACTAACCGTAATTTTTTGTTATTGTTTTTCTTGTATCGTTTCTGGTACTATACTCCAACAGGCGAAAGGAATGAAGAATAATTTTGCAGATAGAATGCGAAGGGCTTACATCCTGATGTACAGCGCACAAATATAATCTAAAGGGCGTGCGCAGTGTTTTTACAATGGAGGGGGAGGGGAAGGTAAGTAGTTTTTAATATACAACGAAATCAATTCTAAAAAAAGTATAACACGAAATCCCAAAAATGACCTGACAGTGAGCATAACTATAAATTTTATTTAGAAAAGAGACAGAATCATCAACTTCAATGAGAATCTACAATCCAGAAAAGAATTGATCCTTCTCAGTTTTATATTATGGATACTTTATAATGTTTAACACTTTTGAAGATAAAAAAAATATGAATCAATGTATCTACAGACGTTCTCTTCATTCTCGTTGGGCATAGCCTTCGTTTTCCTAGAGATAGCCTTTAGTCCCCTGGGGCAGCAAGCTGAAGGTTGCAATTATTCAAAAACTATTAGAAGAAAGCTGAAAATCTCAATATATTTGATATTACTGTAAGCGATGATTTTATACTTGTATTTGTAAGAACAAAACCAAAGCTTACCTGTGTACTGGTGGCGCTGTACACAAAATAATTAATTTAATATTCTTTGTTAAGTGCGTACCTAATGAATGTACCTGCCGGATATACTCGAGTCGATTAGGAACCTAACATCTGCCCACCCTTACTGATTCAAAAAAAATCCAATCAATCTTGAATTTCGCTAAGATGGATAAACATTGGCTCTGACATTTAATAATCATAGAAGAGTCACTTATACGATCGTTGGTTGATCTTTAGGAAAAAATGTGTATGTTTTTTTAAGAAATAAAAAAGAAAGTATTAGATTAATAAGTTAAAAATCTAGCACTCCTGACCGCCAATCAGTCTTTATCGTAATTCCGTATTTAATATATCTGGTAGTCGCTAACCTTTGCATAGATGTCGGTATTAGCTCATTAGCTCATTTAATTAATTGAAAGAACAGTTTCAATCGAGTAGCTACCAATTTCGCACGGCACCTCTAAAACGGGGGTTAATACAATTAATTCTTATCTTTACACTTTCTTGTGTATTCGCTTGACATAGAAATAAATTACCAAAAATAATCACTCATAAAAATACCGCAGTTTCTTACGGATACTTCTATATGAAATTCTACATCCTCCATCAGATTCTCCCATAATTATTACCAAGATACCTCCATAATAACATATTACTCCGTAAATACCAACTAAATACCTCCATACACAAACTACCGAAATCCATACTCCCAACCCGCTTGCTCTAATGATACCTCCATAAAATACTTAGATTCTTCCATTAAATACACCGGTTTACCATGTAATTAAAAAATAGAAAATACCTCCATACGCAAACTACCGACTATCACTCCCTCTTTTTCTAACATTCCTCCTTATAGTACACTAGTTTCCCGCTACTTCTAAACCCTGGATAAATCCACTACTTCTAAACCCTGGATACATCCACTACTTCTATCCATTATCTACAACTAACCAGTACCGATATCTCCATAATAATTACTTATCTGCGTGCTCAAACGGGCGTTGAAATTCAATTTAGGAAAAATACTTTCACTGTGTTAAAACGTCAGGATTTTGTGAGCAACTGTAGAAAATTTCATGAAAATATTTTGCAAACTTTGTTTTTACAGGCCTGTTTCTCAGTTACACGAATTAATATATATTTATGAAAAATGTGTACATGTATGTGCGAGTGTGAGATATAGGGAGAGAAAGTTGAAGCCCTTAGGGGGTTATTTCATACAATGTGAAACGAAACCGCTTATTATAAAGAAGAAAATTACCTTTTGGGTCGCCGGCCGGAAGGTATGGTAAGAGGGGTCGCGACAGGAAAAAGGTTGAGAAACTCTACTCTAGACAAAACTGAAGGTTAAAAGTGACCAGGAGGAGTGCTTCAGAACACTGCGAAAAAACTATACAATAAAAAGACACCTTACTCAGCACTACTAGTCGGA
>JAGDQP010037285.1:6803-18689 GCA_022664845.1 Lepisma saccharinum | reverse complement strand
TCTTTAAGAAATCTTAGCTGATTATTATTTGATTTTAACATACTGATTATGTAATTATTTTTTGGCAGCTACTGAGTTTAATGTACATCAGAGGACCAACATACAGAGCTATGCAAATTAACTCCAAGTACAACACGAGCTATTGGTATGCTTTCAATTATTTTCAACCACAGTATTCTACGTCAAACCAATACAATGTTGCAGGTAACTGTTACCAAAAATTGATTTTCAGTCATGTGTTCTTCCTAACAATCAGTTAGGCCCTGTACAGTATAAACCTTTAAATTTATCTTCTTTCATATAAAGTTATTTGTATTGGTCAATTCCTTATAAAAATGTTATTCTGAAATGAAAGTAAACAGACATGTAAAATAATATTCTACTTTTTGTTCGCAAAATATTTATAAATGTGGATTACTGTATAGATTTCTTATGCAAGTGTTTAAACTGGAATATATAAACGTTTCTAAAGTTACGAAATTAACTAACTAACTCTATGGCTTATGGAACTTGCAAGTTCATCGCAGCAGCAGCAAACGTTCCCCATTGGATTCTATCCTGGACAACATCAAGCAAGTTTTCATCACAAACACCTACTTCTCTAATTCTCGTCTCACATTGTCCTCCCAACGACGTCTCGGTCGTTCCAATGGTCTCCTTCCATCCGGCATTCCAACCAGAATAGAATATAATCTTCGTATTTCCCCATCCGAGATAAATGGTTTGCCCACCTTAGTGGTCGCGATTTCATAGGAGTGGTGCTAAGGAAGGAGTTTGTTAGCGGCACTCACATATATACAACTAATTTCGGATATAGCGAACTATCATCCCGAATTTGATGCTTAAACTTGCATTTGAAAGTTCTTTAACTTACTAAGACACAGAAAAATAATGGGTCGATAAGACCTCCCTGGGATCCCCTTCGGTGGTTTGAAAAAGCATTCAGAATTTCACATTTCTGGTGATACTACTGACCCCAGACCATATAGGCGGCCGAAACTTCTGGAATCGTAATCTACGCTTCAATACCTTAGAAAAGGTGTTTAACACGCTAAAATCGGTGAAGTGGTTCAAAAGTTATGATTTCTTAGTTCAATCATAGAATTTCCACAAATGATTGAAAAGGGCCTCTGTCATTCTGTCTGTCTTTTTGCTTTAGCAAAAAATGGTTAGTACCAGGGGGTTTTGGGGGTCAATTGCAGGTCGCGTAGAGGCAAATTGATGCTTATGTTTTGATTTGACTTACTGTTTTCAAGATATGGTGCCTACCATGGTCCAAAATCGACCTTTTGTATGAAGAATTTTGTTAATTGGCAGCCTTACAAAATAAGTGATATCAGTACAAGAACAAATTCGAGTTAAAGGGAAGAGTGACGTAAGAATTCTACTCACAAAAGAAGTGATATCTATTTTGAAAGTGTCTTTCTTTGGGTCACTATGGGGGAAAGCAGGATATTAAGTCTCTTAATTTTATTAATTTAACTACAAGGAAACAATTCCGCCATTGAGAGTAGAATTTGTGAGAGTCACTCTACCCTTTACTCCGAAGGGTTTTTTGTACACATTATTTTTACAACATCTGGGGACTCGTACAGTCTGTGAAGTTCTTCATTATAAAATCTTCGGGTACCGCCACTTTTTAGTGTTTGTACGTTCCTACTCTAAGTCTTTCTTAATCCTGTTCTTGGAGCCCCTGAAGCAGTCCCCGCCCGAAAATCCGAATGAGGGACTATTTTACCTGCGAAATATTTTATCTCAGGAGAATCCATAAACCATCTGCCCCCTATTTGTGACATGTTTAAGCGGTGTAGAGTTGTCATCTCTACGACCTCCCAGTAGAGCCAAATATTCAAGGTGTCGGCCTCTGTCCATCTCTGAGTATTGCCGATATCATTCATCTTCAGCTCAGAGTGGTAATGGTGATGCTGCTTCCCCTCACCATGATATTTTTGTTGGAAGTTATCTTCCCCTAGCCTTTGTAGGTCCATCCACTAACCGTAAGGCACCAGTACTGGTTTTGCTCCGCCTCGGAATATTACTGGTACCCACCATATCTGGTCGGCATTCCCCTATCCTCCAGCTGGGAAGGTGCCTGGTGGGAGACCAGTAACTCCAACCCAGCAAAAAAATTACGAAATAAGGTTCATTGATAAAATTGTAGAAATTTCATTCTGGGGAATGAAATGTAATGAAATTTTCATTACGATTGTAGTAGTAATGCGTCATTCCTCAAAATTTTATTTTGACATTTTGGCCAGTCTTATTTCAAAATATGCATTTGTCAATTGCAATTAAATATTTAAATGATATTATTACCGAGTTTGGTGGATATGTATCATACTAAACATTGTGTGACGTTATTTTCCTGTATATTACACTGTGTCATAGATCATAACTAGCGAAGTTTGTTTCGAAATATTTAAGTCAAGAATTGCATTAGGTATATTAATTTCACGTTCACACCTCTGATCATACACCTGGCCAAACAGTATACACTCTGTGGAATTAGAAAAGGTGAACGTATCTTCTGTGAGCCGGTTAGTAATGAACGGACCAAATTCATATTTTTTTTCGTGTGCACCACGTTTAGTCCAGTCATATTAGGTCAGAAAAACTCTGCCTGGAAATAATTCTCTAAAAGAAGATACTTCTAATTTGTGTAGCACTAGTACCCAGTAACAACATATAAAAAATCAACACTCGTTCATACTGTGGTACAGCCGCCATCTTGGAAAATGGCCGTCGATTTTCACTTTTTTTATCCTATCTCGGTAACCGTTGGGAGTATGAACAAAATAAAGAGACAAAAATAAAGATCATTAAAAAATACATCTTTTTGGTTCTTATAACTTTTGTAATATCTCTTACGGTTTTCGAGAAAGACGTAAATTCAAAGATCATACTTTTTTTCAGTTGTTGGATGTTTACCCTGTAAATTACCTTTAGCACGTAGATTAATCTCCAATATTAGGATTATTTTTTTTTTTAATTTACATTTTTCTTTAAACCGTTAGAGATAGGACAAAAGTTATTAGGACCAAAACGATGTTTTTTTTATGATCTTTAAATTTTGTATCTTTAATGTTTTTCATATTTCCAACGGTCACCGAGATATGATAAAAAAAAGTGGAAATCGACTGCCATTTTCCAAGATGGTGGCCGTAGTACAGCATGCACGAGTGTTAATTTTTGATATGTTGTTACTAGGTACTAGTACAACAAATATTCGAGTTATCCCCTGTTGTTAGGGAATGTTTTCCAGGTAAATCCTAATATGACTGGACTAATTGTGTTTGATGGAGTGGACCCAGCAACGAAGTATACAATATGATTAACGAGGAACAAAATAAAACATTTTTTCTAGCACAAGAGAGAAAACACCTGATCGTAAAGGCACTTTTCATGCTGATCTCGAATATGTATTTTTCTTTTCAATCACCCACAGTTTATGCGTGACAGAGGGATTTATGGGAATTATTATTCTTTACCGCGTTATTCTTTCTAGTGATCCTAATATATTTATATGTATGGTGTGTTCACTGTTCATTTTACCATATACCATATTGCTTTCAGAACTGTTGAATGTTGAACAAGGAAGACATACGATTTGCATTACTTACAGGAACACATGCATGAAAATAAGGAGGTATGAGCTCAGTTAATTATTATCATTCCTGATTCTCATAACAATTCGTTAGAAATTTTCTTTTACTGAGGCAAAAATCTGGTGGCAAAGGAAAAGTATTGTTAAGATAAGACAATCTGTATCAAGTATACGAGAGATCGTTGGACCAAACACAATCCAGGTTTTGAGAGATAGAAACGGTGTTGGGAACGGAGATTTTATCTGGGTACCCTTAGATTAAAAAGCGGAAGAACGTCGTTTGTCCTGAGTGTGCCCTGCATTGTTTTATAAAGAAATTTTAAGTAAATTAGTATTCTTCGCGTGTCTGTTTTTAAAATCAAGAAAATTCAAAATGTCTGCGTTAGATTCATGTTGGAGGTTGGTTATCCTGTGTTTCACAATACGAATAAATGAATTTTGTACTTTGTACAATTTAAGTAAGTTAGTTTCACAAGTCATAGACCAGATAGATGAACAGTACTCGATAGAAGGGTGTACACAAGTGAGAAAATATGACCGAAGAGCTCTGAAGTCTTTAATATATGTAAACCTGTAGAGAAGTCCAAGATGTTTGAGTGGTTTAGAAGTTACGAATTCAATGTGAGGAGTAAAATTGAGCTTTTCATCAAATATGATACCAAGGTCTTTGTAATGACCCACCTATGGTATAATAGATGAGGAAAATGTGTGTGTGTGTACATTTTCGGTTATAAGTTGTGAGTGAGAAATGCATTGCAGCAGTTTTGTATGGATTGACTTTCAGTAACCAATTATTGCACAACATTTCAACAGAATCAATA
This sequence comes from Lepisma saccharinum, assembly GCA_022664845.1. Taxonomy (NCBI): domain Eukaryota; kingdom Metazoa; phylum Arthropoda; class Insecta; order Zygentoma; family Lepismatidae; genus Lepisma; species Lepisma saccharinum. Next base: position 14,264 of record JAGDQP010037285.1, on the reverse strand, counting down.
GCGGCTTCAAGGAAGAAAGCGTCTTCTGTAGATTTAATGTTCTTGAAAATTTTGTAGTCATCAGCGTAGAGAAGTACAGAACAGGAATTATATATCTTATCATAAATAATCAATGTAGAGGGAAAATAAAACTGGACACAAAGAGCTTCCTTGAGGGACACCTGAAAGCACTGGGAGCCACTTGTATGTGCTACCAGGGAAAATGACACGTTGTTCTCTGCAAATCTGATATATGAAGCTGAAGGAGGGGTCCGTGTAAATTAAATGTGGAATCAAGCTTGTGTGTAAGAAGTTTGTGATTGGCAGTTTCAAATGCTTTGGAGAAATCTCGGTATATGACGTCAAGTTCTTGTCTATTTGTTAGGACAGATGTGGCTTGGGACAGTATGACAGCTATGTGGGTTTCACAGGAGGCATTCGGTACCAGGCAATGCTGAGAGGAAGAAAAAATGGGAGGACATGTTTTTGAATCCTGTCTGTGATGATATTTTCACAAATTAAAATGAGGACAGAAAGAAGGGAAATGGGTCTATATGAATTGGCATATGACTTGTCACCTTCTTTGTAAACCGGAGTAATGTTTGCTTGTTTCCAGAGCGAGCATGCACGCTTCTTGTTCTTGAGGGCAAGCTTTGTTTCCTGGCTGTACCACATCGAAAACTTACTGGATTTTTCTTACTGGACACAATCAGGAATATACACAACTGTAGAAAAAAATGTTTGTAATACTTTTTCTGGATAAAAACAATTTTACTATTTTAAATCAATATTTTTAAGTTGTCTGTTCAATATTTAGCAGAATCAACTTACAATAGCAATACAACAGTTTCAGTATCGTCAAAACATATAATTTACCTGTTGACTAAACTAAAGCTTTTATTGCAATTTTTTTGATTTGGCCTTGAACCAGTTCAATTCACAACTAAGATATTCTTATTACAGAATATCCCTACCTTGTCTACAGGGTAGTAGTAATGAATTTTATTAATTGTCATTAGTAAATCTTCTCTTATTTTGAAAAAGAAATAAATGTTATCAATTTTAATCTATATTTTACCAAAAGATACTGATACGTTTGATGGGTCCACAAAAATATTTTTAAGTCCGTTTAATTATCTGAGAAATCCATTCGATAACTAATTGTAATTGTATGCTGTTTATTTTGTAAAGATATTGCCATTTATATAAATGTTCGATTCCATCATTTATGTAGGTGAAAACAAAGCCAGCGATCAACATATTTTATGTGCAAAGATGTTGAATAAACTTTAATAAAACTTGAATAAGTTATCGAGCATAAATTAACTCGGAAAGAAGTTACAGAACAAGCATAATGTAAGAAAAGTTGACAAAGAAATCTAACAATGAAGCATTTTAACTCGTTGTCAGAGTAATAACAATATTGTGTAGAATGATATAGATCAACAATGGTTTCGTAAACATGCTGGGGATATCGAAAATTATACCGGATTGCTACATTAAGAATGTTAAAAGTTATCATTTATATACTCGATATTTTCAAGTACTAAACTACTTATTAGCAAGCTTAACCTTTACAAAAATATATCGATGGCTCAAAGGTAATTAATATTTCAGCTTTCATACTCCATCAATCTCCTTTGAGGTAAATAAAAAGGTACTAATTATACTATCCAATTCTTACTTATAACTCACAGTTACTTGAAACACTATTTTAACGAAAAAAGTTATCTAATAAGCTTTGTTTTATCTGAGAACTGACTTTTTATGGTAAAACATTTGTATCACGTATAAACAAAATGTTTTATATAATTTCATATTCTTACTTTAGGAGTTGACCATTCTGCAGATCTGAAGTATTTATATCCTAGGGACGAAAGAGGGGAATCCCTAGATGAAGAAGGAGAGCAACTATCACGTAGACTAGTTAGGTTATATGCTAACTTTGCAATATATGGGTAAGTTTTCAAAAGTGCATATGAATCGTACATTTCCAAAACGTTATAAATGCCATTGTTTAGAAAATGCATTTTAATACAAAAACATATTGTAAATGCCATGTTTTACGATGACACAGCACATCGTCTGCCTACCACTGACCCTAGTGGTGGAAATACGAAAGGTTAAATGTATTTGTCTTAGGTTAGGTTTACATTTTTTTCCATAGACATGTTTTTTTTTTCTTGTGTAACATTTTGTTTTTGACGTTTACAACATTTTGGAAATGCTCGATTCATATGTTATTAAACAGACAGCGTATACTAATTAAGAAACTAAACAAATTTCTGAACCTGGATTACAGCTTAATATTAACTTGAAATAAAATCTCTGCCTCCATCTCATTCCATGATCACACATGCATAGAACGCCACGTCCTGAGCTTGTCCTATTTGAATGTTCTATTTATAATATTTCTATAGTCCTCTAAAGCTTCTTAGATTATGGTCTCCAAATATTCTCTACTTTCCACAGCTGAAACGCTAACAAATTTTCTTTTTAATATACAACATACAACCACTTCTCATAAGTACGCGTTTAAACTATTAACTATCATATTATTTACTCTGAAACAAATTAATCTTCTTGTTCAAGAAGTATAAGTGGAACATGTCACCTAAAATCGCTGAATGAAATTATTCGTAGTTGAAAGTCATAAATCAGCTAGTGTAAAGTGTTATAATATTTATATCGTCACATGAGTAACATTCTTATACTCACACAAACATGTATCAATTATCATCATCTACTCCGATATACTTTTCCTTCCAAAAACACTGATTTCTTGTGAGAAAATATTGAATTAGGTAAATTGAACCAAGAAACAGCAAAATGCAGATAATAGAATATTTAAGGGAGCAACTTTGTGTTCTTTTGTAAAAGTCTCATTGAAATTTGAAGTGTTTAAAACTGTTTTCCTTTATTTCAGAGATCCCACAGCAACAGAGAACCCTGTAGATGACATCCCTCAATGGCCACCCTACACAGCATCAGAAGAAGAATATTTACGAATCGATAAAGAATTTCAAATTCTTCGGAATTTTAAAAATGAATTTACTATTTCTGTGCAGGAAGGTTTACCTCAACCTCCAAGATATTCCTCAATGAATTAAGACAACTTATGAGTAAACGTAAAAAAAAAAAAATTGAAAATTGTATGCAGGTTGTTTGGAAATAATTGACTCTTTCAGTATATCGTACTACTACTAAGTTTTGGGATAGAGTAAACACATTTGCTTCATTCAAAGTACTTTCCAACACATACCTACAAATCGCTGAAAAGAACCTCAATCTTGTCTATGAAGCGACGTGGTTTCGTGATTCAACCGTTTCTTGTTTTATCCCTTCCGTTCTACCCTGTGAAGAACACTGGGACCATGTTTTAGAACACTGTCTTTTCTTTTTTTCATTTTTCAACTCTAGCCTTTGGTGCCAAATCTTTTAAATAAGCGATGTACTGTAATTCTGCATTTAAGTGTATTCTTCATGCCAGGGCTACATTATGATACATTTCAGCCGCTGTGTGCCTGTTGAATTAATACAACAAAACTTGTCAATAACGCTCTTACAACATGTTGACTTTGAAGAAACACATTTTATAATACCTGCAGCTATGTTTTCTATAGAATGAAGTTGGGTTGTTGCTATAATCTTCAGCGAGTATTCCGCAAGGTTCTATCAAAAACATGCAATAGGAGATAAGGAGAGGTAAATGTTTACATTGTATATTTCGGTCACGTATTTACGAAAACGTGATATGTTGTGAATATTAAAATTACAGGTTGATATGTAAATATACATGAAACGTGTTTTATTTCAGTGTAACGCTTATTGATGGTATTTCCAGTTATTAAATAATAATCGTATTTCATACCAACATATATAACAAGGTTTCTGAGATGTTTTTGTATTGTAGGTATGCAATTGGAAAAATAAATTGTTACTAAATTCAGAAAGGACTAATTATTGCTTGGACATGTTTCAACTCATTTTCATTTTAAGCAGCAGTACAGAGGACAGTTTCATGTCATCTTTATGCTTAATATCAGCTTCTCCCATAATTAATGTGTAGTCTTCTACTGTGAGGAAGAGAACGATAATATACCTGGAACACTAACGCTACTCAGGAAAATATTCTATCGGATTCCAGCTGTTGAATACCTCCCTAAAGTTACCGGTTTTAGAGGAAAGAACTGGCTCACTCTTCGTCGCACGTCATCCCCTTTTTGTAGTGTCTTCTCTTAAAGATGGTTTTGCAGATTGAAAGAAAGACAGTAGTCTAATGGTAGAAGATGTGGCGAAAACGCCGGGTGGGGGAGTTTCGTCCAGTCACGTTCTTAGATCTTAGCACAGGTCCTTCTTCTCATGTGTGGGCGCGCGTTATCACAGTGGATGAGCATACCCTTGCGATTAAGCAGACCACGAGGTTTGTCCAACAATGCAGCCCGTAGGCGTTTAAGCTGCTGACAGTAGACATCGGCAATGATGGTCTGGTTACGTGGCAAGAGCTTAAAATGGATCACAGCACGAATATCTCACCAATCACTCGACAACACTTTGCAGAAATGTTTTGGCACAGTTTCAGCGTCCCCATTTAGGTACCCACTGCCGTTCGCATGTAATGTTATTGTAGAGAACACACGTTTTATCCCCTGTCACCATTCTGTTCAGAAATGGCTCACGTCTGTGACGGGTGAGCAGGGAATGTGGATGCCAACTCTCTGCTGATTCTGTTGAGGCGTTAACGCATCGGCTACCCGCTTTCCGAGTTTCGACACGTACCCAAGGTCCTGGCGATGACACTGAAAGGTCAAATTGATGACATGGAGTTTGCTGGCTACTTATTCAACAGTTTGCCTTGGATTTGCCTCCGCAGAGCTCGCAGGCATCGTTGTCCAGCTGTACAGGTCCCTTTTCTCGTGGCTTACCTCTGAGGTTGGTAACCGCAAACCGGAACCTATGGAATCACATCTGGCACTTTCGCACATTCACCGTACCCTGGCCATATACGACATTGATGTTTCGTGGCGCTGCCCTGGCTGGATGTCTGTCGAAATTCATAAAGCATGACATGACGTATATGGTCATCCGACACGGCGATGATGAAACACAAGCCACAATTCCAAAACGTGGAGTAGACCGTTCTTCTACACACAACTGCACAACAAAATACCCTACATGACCAACCTAAGGCATGTATCGTCAGTAGTAAATGTACGTTAATGTACCATTTTAAAGCCCTGACAGCATAACTATAAATTGTGACGTATCGGCCATGTTGACCTAGTGTGGCAGTAAGTGAAGGCTTGACTGTCTTGGCATTTTAGTGACCGATGGTTGATGACACGAGAGTGCGTGACCGAACTTTTTGACGACGTAAGTGTGAACGAGGCTTAAGGCTGTGTCACTGAGTAGAGTGTGAACGACCCTTAAGTTGACTGCCGCTTAAGGTTGCTCAAGGCTGTGGAACGGTTTCGTGGCTTACTTTTATTATTTGGGGAAGAATAGAGTGTGTTTATACACATGTTCCTCTCCTGGCATCTCGACTACTGAAGAGAATGCAACCTACTTTTGGGTGCACAGGTCATTTGCTTTCACGCAGGAAAATATTTGAAAACTATATTGAAGATTTTAAATAAATTCCACATTTATGTTTGTCTGCTAATGTGTTGATGAGAGACTTTGATTATGATATGAGAAAGGCATGTTATCGTAGATGCAGTGATTAAAGGAACATGATCGTGGAATGTTTTAAGAATGAGGAAAATAATCAATTTTGACCACTGTGCAGGAGTGATGACCTCTTGTGAATGTAGGTCTTCGGAAGTTTCTTACATGCAGTGATTAGAGGAACATGATCGTGGAATGTTTTAAGAATGAGGAAAATAATCTGTTTTAGCCACTGTGTAGGGGTGATGACCTCTTCTGAATGTAGGTCTTCGGAAGTTATCGTTGAAATCTAAGGAAAGCATCTTATCTTAGATCTAATTATTACAGTAACATGCTCTTGGAATGTTCTGATATACTATTTTTTAAGATCGAGGCCTCTGATTATATTTTAGTGTTACTGTGTAAGGCAAATGACCTGTTGTGAAAATAGGTTGAGGAAGGCAAATACAGTAAAGCTAGGGGTCATTGATCAGGTGAAGGAAAGTAGGAAAATTGAAAGGGGTGATGACGTCTTTGACCTTGGTGGAAGGGATTTTGACTGGTGTGAAGAAAAAAGCGAGGGGATATTGACCAGGTGAAGGGATCACTGACAGCGAGAAGCAATGGGAGAGTTCTTTATTTCGTAATTTATTATTTATGTTTGGCGGGAAAGAACGTGGTCGCCATGACGGTAAATGAACGCCATTGTTACCGTGACGTAGACTGGGCGGTGTTAACGGAGAATACGACTTTATTTGCCTTTGTCGCAGAGCACATATTTTCCGTGACAACACTTGGAGAGTGGAACCCATTGTTAACGGAGAATGCATTTCCTGACTTTTTTGGTGAACAGTGAAACGTGTAGCTGAACGGAAATTCAGTATTTATAAAAGGCGCAATCATCGAAGGTATATGAAGATGTATTTCAAATTAAATTATATTTTCTCTTTATGTAAGTAGAATAATAATATTTCATAAGTAAGAAAACCAAATATTATCTATTGTCGTTCATTTTACTTGAAAAAAGGAATTGTGTGCAAATTTTAGGATTGGTTAAAAGGTTGAACCATCGAAGGCAAATGATGATGTATTTAAAATAAATATTGGAATATTCTTTGTAGCTGTAGATTAATATTTCTTATTTCATAAGTATGAAAATAAAAAATAAATATTACTTATTTTGTTCCATTTTTCTTGAAGAAAAATCACCTAACTAAAGAATAAAATAATTATCATCAAGTTTTATAATATTCATAAAATATCCTCCTATCTTGAACGTTAAATAAGAGAAAACTCTTCTTTTTTTCTATTTATTTATTCCAATTATTTTCATATAAAACACACACAGACAAAGAGAAAGAGAGAGAGAGAGAGAGATTAAATAGTGTTTACCTTTTCATACTAGATTAGTTTGTCCTCATTATCATCTTCTTCTTCATTAGTTACTTTTATTTTGCATTCATTAATATAATTTGTTAACAAAATTTACACTTAAGTGGAGGAGGTGCTGATCTTCTTGTAGGTGGGGGATGTCTCGTTCAAAGTCATGGCGATATTTCCAATGAGGAGCGAGAAGCAGTATGTGGTGCTGGAGAATGTAGTATTTTTCTAAGTGCTGGTGCTACTTAAGATGATGAACGAGAGTGAAATAGGGAAAATCATCATATTCATCGTTTTTTTTTCAGAAAATTATTATATTCCTTGCTGTATAATGCAAGTAGTGATGATGGAAAAATTACTGGTGTTGATAATGAATGATCGGATGATAATTCGGCTGATGATGACGAGGAAAAATCGTATATCCATTATTCGTTTATGCTAAATCTGTTACATTAC
>JAGDQP010037284.1:0-18689 GCA_022664845.1 Lepisma saccharinum | reverse complement strand
TAGTTTAAATCTATAGTAAATTTCAATACATATAATGATTTCTCGAAAATAATTAACATAAACCTATCATCTGTGTTTCCAAGTGCAGAAGCTATGCCATTAATATAGGAAGTTTCAATAAATAAACCACTGTCAAAACAATGCCTCTTTCATTATATAGACACATTTTAAATTGCTTCAGAAAGCACCTACTTAGAATCTCGATACAACTAGCGAGCCCCCTCCTTATTTTGTCTGATTGCTTGGGTTTTAAGATTTCAAGATGGCTCTGCTCAACAAGTTGCATAAGGACAAATAAACTACCACGATATTACACCTAAATGCCTGTTAAATAAGGTGGGGTACTTATATTATGCAGTCAAGGTTTATTAGATCCTCAAACGAGCAACGAACGTGATGTTAAAATAAATCGAAGCGTAGAAAATTCCTAAACTGTTAAAACAAACTCTACTAGAAGTCAGGTTATTCATGAAATTACGACTCCAACTGACGAAACTGCTTCTGTGATGCATACAGTAAATAAGTCAACTCCCACGTGCTTGATAGTACCATCAGATCAGTCCGACGTGAAGGAAACCCTTCTTTCCGTTCTAACAGACCTCCTCGTTTTATCAAACTTTCCCTTACATATCCTATAAAACACCGAGTTACGAAACTTTTTGGAATACCCTGCATAATTATTCAGAAAATGTTAAAAGTCATCAAAGCCTTGAACTTTAACACAATTTTCGAAGAGAGGTGTAGCTTGTTAATTATAGCAAAAAGTTAAATTATCGCTCCTGTCGAAAGGTTATCCACATACATAATACTGTATATGAATCGGGAACTTATTTCCTTCTTTCTTGTCACTTCAGAAACGACTATATTTTGCTTGAAAAAAAAAAAGTGATGAAAGTATAAACACATTACATCGTCGTAAAAGAGGAAAGGTCAATGCTTTGTATGCAAATATCTGCTAATTGTTGACATAAAACCTGTGTTGCACGTGGTGCATATGTGCGTAACAAATGAGGTATTGTATGCTATATGGAAAAAAGAGCAATTTGTACGTAACAAGGAAAAATTTATAAGAAAAAGTGGAAAACCATGTTTAGTATTGTGATAAATATCTAACTGATGCAAATGTGTACTATGGGGTACGCTTCGTTGCTCATAAGGGAAGGAGACTTTTAAAAAGACCCATGTACTGTATGTGAAAGTAAGATTTCGTTGCATAACTTCACACAGATAACAACACATGGACATACTGATGCATTCAGTGTTGTCAACTGAGTACAATAAAAAAAAATAAACCAAAATTTTAAAATGGCTAAAAATCATTTATAACAAAGAAAAAAACTTTTAGCAGGAGACGAAGACATATGTAGAAAACCCTATATTAAAAAAATAATAATATTTTTTTATAATTTTAGTTAGCTAAATTGAAATACGAAAGAGACAGATTTGGCTACAAAATACTTAATTTGGCACCATTGACCATTTTCTTAATCTTTTCCTCACAGAAAAGCTCAAAATAATTCTTCTGATTCTTCTTAAAGGTATGCTACCATATAATATATGTATTTCAGATTCGATGACCATGAGAAAACATAAAATGTCCTACTTCATTCATAAATTCCTTTTGTGGTTATTGATGGTCACGTACAAGAACATAACAGCAAACTAACTGTAAACAGCAAATGGTTGGTGTGAACTGCACTCAACCATGGCCATTCTATAGTAAAACCAACCGACGTAAAAAGAAATATAACCAGATCTTTGTACAGTAGTTCTTGTGAGCTGGAAAGAAAAGACAATACCAATGAAACTGGAGCTTTTTGAATCCAGGACTCGCAATAAGTCTGGTAATACAGTTACTGTGAAGACATGGGAGGCATGGGGATGGTGTCTTTAATGGCTGTAGTGTGGCATCGGATATTATGCAATCGCACTGTGTTACGGATTCAAACACAAGTATGGTTTCGGCTTGAGCCTAAGATGCCTAAATAAAAGGTCTTAAACTCAATTCAAATTCAAATGAGTATGGCTCGGATCCTATGGCAATAAGAGGTCACATCCTTAGAAACTTGCATGCTAGATTGGTGCGAAAATCATGACAGAAAAATGAAAACATGACGAGAGAAATGAGCGTCCAAAAATGGTGTTGATTTCGATCATTGCGATCATACTGTTGATATGATACATGCAAATTCGTGGAAATAAATGCCAATAAGTGTTTCAGACGGCAGGAAAAAGAATGGTTGGCACTGGATCAGCATTTTGCGAAGTGAAACTCATTTTAAGATGTAGATTCTTAACAAAATGTCTTTGTTCAGGACAAACTTTTAAATGATAAACTGAATTAAATCAATATTTCTTTTATCGAATTTCACCAAAGAAGGAAAATGGAAATTAACGTAACACAGAGAGTATGTCTATGAGTAAGGCCGGAAATTCTGAAATCATTTGAGAAGATACATTTTAGTGTTAAGAGCCAGCCATGATACTTACTGGGTTTAAGTGTCAATCTGGAAGCCTCAGTGGTAGTTTGTTAAAAACCAATTTCCCGAAACGAATTCAAAATACTTGTGGGCTTAGAAAACACAACACACCTGGAATAATCTGGTGATTTCCAATGTCAAATGTATCCAACGGTTTACACGGAACAAAATTATAAGAATATTATAATTATTCTATACTCCTGCCGTAACAACATTTTTCAATAGAACTGTAAGGGTGAGTTTCCGATATATTTATTGATCTATCGATATATTGGAGCATCAAAACAGGTTTATTAATAGCAAGAAAACTAACTATATGGAATATTGATATCGAACTATATTTTCATAGAACCCGTGTTTGAATATTCATATGAACGATTCTAGATTTCGAATGATTCTTTGATATGAATTATAGGCCTATTCGATTTCTAAAGATTTTTTCGAAATAAACTGTATGCAAAGTTTGATATTGAGATATTCGATGTACCAATCTTTCTTTGATTTGTCAGCGACATCGATATGCGGAAATCACATAGCTTTTGAAACAAAAGTTCCAGGTTACAACTGGCTACGTACGTACTTCTTTGTACTTTATACGCTAAAGTTCCATTGGTTTTGAATTTACGAGTGTACTCTAAACTAGCATCGGCTGTGTGATTCGATGAATCTCTAAAAAGAAGGAGGAAATAAGACGTAAACCAATATATTCAGAAGTCTTCCTTAGATATAAAATCGTCAGCTAAGGTCATGGTTTCGTACGCTTCCACCTACGTACGGTAATGTGTGTGTCAAACCGTAAAGGTCTCGCTGCAGTGAACTTGTAATTGTGTATTTTCTTCCTTTTAAAATAATTTCTTTGTTGTTAGGATAACGAGTCAAGAAAATTGCAATTCATTTTTCATACCTAACATCGTGTTTTTTAACGAGAAGATTTACGGAAAAATCTTTAATGGATGATGATATATTTAAAAAAAATACAAAATGAATTGTAAGCAAGAATTAGAAGAGAATAATAACAAGGAACCGAGTGTAACCAAGCTGTTATATAATTCCAGCTGCCATGTCGAGTGTCTGTCGTAGAAGCAAAACTCACACGGAGAGGAGGAGGTTCTCTCACAGTGAAAGTGAATAACAAGGGAAAGCTTTCTTTCGCTTTCCAAGTACTCGCGTACCTGATGAGAATATCGGTTTCTTTCTTAAGCAAAAGAAGGGGAGGTAGTGGGACTTTGTATGCATTTAAAGTCTGAAAGCTCCCAAAGACTGCGTACTCAATGTTAATAATAAAAATTTAAAAATGGGCTTTAGACCATGAAAGATAGAGTTTACTTAGTTGTTTATTATATGGTTGTAATTTTTATGGGTAATTTATGGGTTTTTCGACAGCACAGTATGTTACATGAGAAAAAAAGTGAAATGGAAGAAATGTGACCCCTGAGAGTAAAGGTTAATAAGTTAGCGAAGTAGTGGTTACAAGTTAATGTAGGGAAAACGAACACGAATCAACTATATACTTACAAAACGACTCTCAGATCACGTTCCAGACTTGTATCTCAGGTATATTTCTATAATTTTGTGTTCCAAAAACAACGCTTAAAAAAGGAAAGTATTTTCTCCATGGGACTTGGACATTTTTTTAATACGATCTCGTTTTAGTAGAAATATCCGTTATGACATGTATATTATATTTTAAGGAATATCTGCGACCTGAAATTTTAGGCATTTACAAGAACCTCTGGCGATGTTCCTCTAGTAAAGAACCTCTTAATGACAATAAACTTATATCTCCAATTACGAAACTATTTCGATGGGGTATTTGAAACTCCTGGGGAGGACTGTGAACACCCAGATTAATAGAAAATGGCTCATGGGAAACCTTTCAAGTCTGGAGTGGCACAATGTGGCAATGCCGGATAAATTCGTAAATAAGGATTTAAAATAAGTATCTCACGTGTTCTGTTTATCATGTTGGCTCTACATTAGTTATGTTTTCCCCCATTGTTAAACTTTTCATAATTTCAACGGGGAGTAATACTCCTCCGATCATTTCCAGTAATATCTGGGTAGTTTGTATCTTGTTATTGCTATGACTCGGCCAGATTAATAAAGCAATTTACAACACCACGTTCAATAACATTCATGAATCTCTGAAAACTTTCTGATATTCTATTTAGAAATAAATGTAAGATATTGTGTGAAACTGTGAATTATATCTATCTCTAAAAGTTAGGATATAAATTTGCCATCTAATATTTTATCAAGCCACCGTAGCTCAGTTGTAGAGCGTTGGCGTAGCATTCGGGCGGCCATGGGTTCAATCCCAGCGGCCGACCATCCTGACTGAGGTTTTCCAGTTTTTTTCCTCAGTCTACCAGGCAAATGCCAGGATGGCACCTTTAACATAGTCCCTGGTCGACCCCTTCCTGAATACTTTCCATTCTCCTATCCCGGCCTGAGCCGTAGACACCTAAAGGACATAAATAAAAATTCAATTCAATGCCACCTAATATTTTTATCAGAAACACAGTTTGAACAGTTAAAGTACAAATAGAAGAGCGGGAGAAGTCATTATAAAAAGTGGTTTTCTTTCTTTCCCGGTCACGAAAACCGGCATTAACGGCGAGGAGGAGCCGAGATGCTGACCACATCTCACTTCTACGGCATGAGTGCCAAGCCGGCTGGTAGGCCTGGGCCCTTAATGGTCTGTCGTGCCACAGGGTTTGTTCGTTTTTCTTTCTTCCTTTCATCCCCCCTCCCCCCTTTCCTTACAGATAAGAAGCTATGCCTTAATTTTCGTCCCAAATTTCAGTTTGCAGTCTGACATACAAATTCGGACAATAATTGAATGTAATTTATAACGCTTAAGGTGATTACAACTTAATTTCCAATCAAATAGTCCATAAACACATTTTCCTTACTTTTTGGTATCCCCCTCCGCAAGAAAAAGGACTGTACTCAGGAGACTTTCTCTAGTACGAACTGAATTGAATTGAATTTGTAGCCTTTAGATATGTTTGGTTTGGGCTGGACTGGGGCCGGATAAGGGATATGGATTTGAGAAGAAAGTTGGTCATAGCCTAGCTTGATGGTACCATTACGCCATTAACTTGGATTAACTGAGGAAACTCCTGGAAGAGCTTCAGTTAGGGTGACCGGCCACTATATTTGATCCTCTTTCCGAATGAACAATCAACGCTTTACCAACCAAGTAACAACCACTCGGTCTTAGCACAATTTTTTTTTTATGAGATGAACTTTCCCGCTTATACATTATATTGGCTCATAAATATATGCTGTTAAACTGTTCCGATGAAACTGAAGGAAATCTTGAAATTCTCATTAAACCAGCAACAACACAATATTAATTTAGAAACATAAAAATACTCTTCTTCATGCGATTTTTAATTTTACTTTCCCCATAGTTTAACCATTTGAGCATTCGCTGAAAGTGGGATTTTTTTAGTGGTTCCATTGTATTAACTTTAAAACCTCAGCACTGTGAACGGATGAAACTTCCTTGATCTGAGTCTTTGTATACTCTATTCTTCACCGAAAGTTATCAACTACTTCATTACTGAGACATTCTGAAGTTTAATTTAGCGATTCTTTTCATAATCAAAGTTTAACTTTATTTTTATGTAGTTTTTTTTTTTAGAACATTCGCCGTCTCATCATTAAGTGACCACGGAAGAAGGAACGGGAGAAGTCTTAACATACTATCCTGACATTGCCCTAGTGTGATTAAGGAAAGCCTTGCCAGGTTGACTGGTCCTAGTGTCAAAGATTGCTGCCAAGAGACTAAAACCCTGATTGAAACCCTCGATCATCATAACTAAGGCTTTCCTCTTATTTTAGTCCCACTAGCGAATACCGGAATAGTATCTTTGAACGCAGGTCAAGGCATATATATATATTCTCCATTGTATACCCCACGGACTGTGTAATAAAGTTGAGGGCAAAGATGGACTCTTTGTCTAATACTTACACGTACGTAATAGTAGGCATAGTGATAGTAGTAGTAGTAGTAGTAGTATCCAGTCTTTTTTTCTTAGCCGTAGGTGATGATGGGCTATATTTGGGCTGCGTATAGATTGTATTTAACCTAATATTGGTCAAAATGGGACTCATGAAAAATTAATTTTTAATGCGATACAGATCTTTATATTTTCATTCTATATGGTTGGACATTTCAGCCAATTTTGGAAAGTGGTCGATATTAAGTTCATCCAAGTATATTTCGTAATAAATATCCTTTTTCTATCACTATTTCTGTAATGTAATTTACTTTTGTTGTGAAACTAGTACGTGTATGTTTTCTAAAGTTTCGTGATATTTTATCACTATCTTCTTGTATATTCAATGACTGCGCTACAGACAGAATTTGCTCAAGCCTCCCAAAGCTTTACATTTCATAACTTTGCAAAGCCTGTAACACAAAATGTTCTTGAGTTGACGCCATCATTGTTTGGTTTGCTACAACTTCCTTTCATTGCAGTCAACAAATAGTCCAACAACTTCTCCAACAAAGAGCACAAAATGATTAAGAATTCAGCACAGATCACTTTATTGCACAAGTAATATCAACCACTGTCACAACACATATTTACTATTCACAGTAACACTTCAAGTTTTAAGTACAATTCTTGATCCGTCCACAACAGTCATTTTCAGGTCACATCAACACCTATTTTCACCTACACTTAAAATTTTTTAACAAAGAAACGAAATATGATCAAATTTATATCAGTCGCAGTTTAAAAGATCAAAATCTTTCGGGATATCAGTTACTAACATAGTTTATGTTTTCACATAGCCTATAGAATAGATTACCTATCGCAGTTCTAGCAATTAAAATCTGAGTAGTTTATACTGCTACAAAAATCAATTGCACCCGAATTCATATATATGATCCATCAGCAATGGGTGAATGATATTAAACATCACCGTGTAATGAAGACGTTCTGGGTTCAATGCCCGGTAGGGCCACAAGTAGCTGGGAAGTCATCTACATCTGTAAGTCTCACTTTTAAGACATTAACATTATCTCTGTCCAATGGAAGACAATAACAAACTACCATGAGTTCATCCTGCGTACGGAACTTCAGATTACAAATTTGCATTTGGGTAGAACACTCATCATGATTATTATACAGGGGTTTCAATTAAAAAAATATATTGATGGTGAATTCTCGAAACCAAAACAAGAAGAGTCTCTATAAACATGGTCGAAGTCCGCTTCGTTTTCGAGTTACAGTGTTTCCAACTCGGAGACGAAAATCAAGTCCTTACAATGGTAAATGAAATAAGTGTTTTGCAATAAATCAGAAATGACGCGTTAAAGTAAAAAATCAGGCTTTGGTAGTTGATTTGTACCAAACAGTGGATATTAAGAGTGAAAGTGCAATGTTCTATGTTTGTCAGTGTTGTCAATCTGATAGAGCGAATATTTGTTTTTCAAATGCACTACGGCGATTTAATAGACATTTACTATCCGCTAGATACGATAAACCTCATAATTACGATAAACAGAACATAGTGTTTTAAACTGCGAATATTATACAAGAGTTAACGTAGCAAACCAAACAGTGATGGCGTCAACTGAAGAACATTTTCAGTTACAGGCTCTGCGAAGTTATGAAATGTAAAGCTTTGGGAGGCTTGAGAAAATTCTGTCTGTAGCGCAGTCCTTGAATATACAAGAAGATAGTGATAAAATATCACGAAACTTTAGAAAACATACACGTACTAGTTTCACAACAAAAGTAAATTTCATTAAAGAAATAGTGATAGAAAAAGGATATTTATTACGAAATAACGACCACAAGGAACCCCAACACAATAATAGTGAAACCAACCCTCACAACGACCACAAGGAAACCCAACACAATAATAGTGAAATCAACCCTCACAACGACCACAAGGAAACCCAACACAATAATAGTGGAACCAACACTAACAACAACAACAAGGAACCCCAAAACCATAAAAAGTGATACCAACAACGACAGGAAACACACTATAAATGATTTAGTGTACATTTTTTTTAATAATTCATTACAAAAGAGAAAAAACATTGACCCCACTGAGGGGGATGACGTCAAGAAGACCGACCCTGTTTTGGAAAAGTCAAGTCCGGCATAATTCTTTAATAATTATTATTTTTAGTGTAAACAATAGTGAAATATATTAAAGTGTGAAAGTTTTGTGAAAACATCAGTGAATTAACTCCCTTAAAAAGTAAGTTAATCCCCAGAATAGGGGGGGGGGAAGTGTAGTGGGAACTGGATTAGTGTGTCAACAAGACAAGAAGGAAAACAAATAATCATAGTAAACATAATTATGAAATGTTTACGTAGTCAGTTTGTGCAATCAGACGACGCCGACTCCAAGCGGAGAAGCTTGGAGCTACATAAGGCACACCTTAACAGTGGTAACGTGCTAAGTCTCCTACATACAAACGGAGTTATATAAAGATTGGTGTACGATGAGGGCGGGGAAAAATCGAAAAATCGTTACATGGTGGTGTTACTAGTAACGTAGGTTCCTAATAACGCCACTCTCTTAGTAGCATGGAAACTTGTTCACATACTTTGCATTAAATTTTTAAACTAATGTTTCCCTCGTAAACTAAACGAAGAGAAGAATAATGCGCAAGCACTTTGGTGACTACAAATTCAGTGTGAAATTTGTGCAGTTAGTGGGGGAAAATTGCAAAATAATAACTCTCGCTATGAGAGAAATTCTGAAATGATTTCTTGTTTAATCTAGAAAATACAGAAAATTGATATAAATGTGTAAATTACAACGGTTATTGTAATTAAGATATTAAGATATTCGCTGTTGGGTTATTGAGGTACACCACATACGATCATGTTACCACTTCATTTTCGTATATATCACAAAACTTTCGGTAGTTTCTTGTCCTTGAGGAACAACAAGACATTCAACTCTTTTGATATAGGTATGACTTACAGCGATTGTGACTCACAATCGATGTGAAATTCAGGAAAATGTACCCACCTGATATAACAGCGACTTTCTTTGTTGAGACCACACACAACACCAAGTGTGCGTCATGGCAGCTCTCCTATGATCACTAGCGCAGTTATTTTCTGGCAGTCCTGCTAGAGGACATCTGCCTACATATTAGTACTTCTAAATTCCTGCCAACTGTTTTCGTTTCCAAAATACCGGGGGGTGGCGTTAAAGGGCTCAGTGGCGTTATATGGCTAAACTACCTTATATGAATAGCGAAAATTCTAATTGTAACGTTTCGAGCACCACTCTTAATCACATTTAAATACAAGGCACAGCCACACTAAAATCAAATTAAAAGGGAGGGAGTAGTTAAAAGCAAGAGTGAAATTGACACAGTGGCTCCTGCAAGCTGGGGAGAAAGGCATTTTTTGGTATTATAGGAACTGAGAAATGCAATAATATAGATACTGCTTATAGTTAATGGGTGTAATGTGGATGGAAGTTTGCCAGGATGCCATTTACTAAGGAAACTGTTAACCTCAAGAAAAGTGGTTTTGCTGAGAATAACCACTTGAAGTTAACTGCGTAGATAGGTTAGTTAAGAAAAGAGTCATCAAGACAGACTTCACTATCTCGTAATTAAAATTGCGAAGTATCATCAAGGACTCTAAGTCAGAGGATATAAACATGTGTTTGTAGATATGAACACAAAATCCTTGTGAAAACATTTTGATTTTGCTTTAGGAAATTTTATTTCTCATATAGTGAAAAGTATTATTAGTAAGAAATTCATAATGAACTTCAATAAATATGCGATTCTACAAGTATTGAATAAACACTATGAATGAATATTACTTTCAGAGAGAGAAAGAAGCCTTCAATTTTGTTGAACTTTGTAATTGAATAATGTGCAATAAAATAAAAATAAAGTGTTACAAAAAGTAAAGCACGATGTGCGTAATGGCTAAAGAAATTATTTACTAAAGACTGTACATTACAATCGTGTTGAAGTTAGCTCGAAATTAATGTAGCTTAAGAGGTGTTCGACAGGTACATATCATTGGAAAGTCTTCTCTTCGTCAAGCTGTACTAATTCTTTGCTGACCTTATGAAAATTGTTTATTTATTTAATGCATAAATTCCTTTCATTTGAATCTGAATTTATTTATGACTTTTAGGAATATCGGAGTCAGGCCAGGGCCAGGGCCAAGCTAGTAGGTACCATCCCGCCATTTGTCTGGTGTGACTGAGGAAAAACCCTGATAATAATACCTAAGTCAGGATGTGCGGCCGCTAGGATCGTTCCCATTGCTAAGGTAACGCTCTACCAATTGAGATACGACTGCTCGGTACTGGATTATAAAACGGAACTACCACTGGAACATGCTCTGCTAAACGAGAAAAGTTTCTTCAAAATCGGTGGATTTATTCCGAAGTTATGCCTGACAAAATATTTGCAAAAATATACATACGCATCGTATTGAGAACCTCAAAGTAGGTTATTAAAGAGGAAAATAGATGGTCAATTTAAATAAAAGGTAAATATATTAAAGAAACTCACGAAAGTTAAAATCTTTCAGCATCCAAACATTTAAACTGGTGAGCAAGGACGGTGAATGACTTCCGGCGAAAAGAATAAGAGAGAGGAAATACTAAGTAGTTCATAGCAATTTCCGGACAGCAAGTTAACACATTACGACTTGACAAGTACAAGAGATCTTCCTCGATAATATAATGCCTTTACAAACGAAAGACAAGAACTCATCGGTTATAGCTTTGGCCATTGAACTCATTACGTGGAAAGCTTGAAAATTGAAAGTATAAATCAAATCACGCGTATGTATAAGAACGCTGTTGCATTTTTATGTCAGACATGTACCCAGAGGGAGGGACTGAACCCCGTCAAAGTTAACAAATTTCGGAGTTCAAAAACATGTACAATGTGGCAACACTGTACATTGTCCATTTTCTAGGGATCTGAGTGTACCATACCTAGACTTGTCCTGGACCCCTAAGAAAGAAATGTCAAGCTACGTTCCTAAAAGATTAAAGTAAATTAAAATTAATTGGTAATATTTGTGAAATGTTGTTCAAAGCGTAATAAATGAGTGTCAGACCGCGGCATTGAGGTTTATGGTCTTCGAAAAGCATTGTAACTCGTCTTGGGACGGCTCGAAGTCATGGTTATTGAAAGGATCATATAAAGTAAAGCTTGCCGAAGTTTAATTTTTTTTTGTGAAAAGATAAAATTATACAACACCAAGTTCAGTCTATAGTATATCTACGAGGGATAGTTTGTTGTAGAATTGAAAACAATGAAAACCAAGGGTTCGATCCCAGCGGCCGACCATCCTGACTGAGGTTTCTCCAAGGTTTTTCCTCAGTCATACCAGGCAAATGCCGGGATGGCACATTCAACGTAGGCCCTGGCCCACACTTTCCCGAATCCTTTCCCCACCCCTATCCCTGCCTGAGCCTTAGATGCCTAAAGTCCATAAATAAAATTAAAATTAAAATCAACCGAATGTATCAAGAAGAGTACTATAGCAACATTGTCTGGTGAAACTAGGATTACATTAGTGTACTATTTCATTACTGGGGAGTCGCGGTAGGTCAGGCAGTAGCCCGTCTGACTACGATCGGGCGGTTCGGGTACAATCCCACCAGTACAATGGAGACATTTCTTCGATGCTCCTATGCTTGGTACTTTAAGATACACTCAGCCCCTTCTATCAAATTAAGTACCAGAGTGTTCTTCGTATTCCTGGGGACCTTGGAAGGTAAAAGTTGTCGAGCGTGGAACTGACAACCCCACCTCACTTTGTGCTGTAGGTCGTGAATATCTGGGGCACTACCTCCATACCCCCATCCCCCGCGCCCACGACGCGTGAGCATTGCACAGGAAATACCTTTACCTTTTTACTAATTCACTATTGAACTTAACTAATATACAGTAGTTTCAGAATTACTAGAGAGAAAATGCTCGGAAGCTAGAAAATCGTTCAACGATTATACACGGAATGTGTGCACCTACTTCGTGTACGCAAGAATAGTTTACCTATGAGCAGTGGTGCATCCAGAGAGGGAAGGGGGGGGGGCGCTCCCTCCTCAAGGGAAAATACTTTAATTTTTATAGTATTATTGTAAAGATTTATCTCAGAAAAAGATTGGATTTGCTTCCGGACAAATCAGACTGTCTATAAATATCAATTTTTGAGGATACGGGTGTCTTATTCCATGATAAAACTTATCAATATGAGGAGAAATATGATAAATTCATACTTAAAAAGTTCCCTTAGCTGAACATTTTCGAAAATGTCCCTGGTGTACCGCTCACAAAAATCCTGGATCCGCCACTATCCTAGTTCTATACGTTACGATTCATCCTATTGTATGTATCGGAATTAAATTCTTTTATTTCACGTACTTCTCAATGAATTTTCAGTAAAGTAATTGATAGTCACTTGATCTTAAGCAATAGTATTTGATTAGGGACGCAGACACACGGCTATAGTTCAAATCCTGACTGGAGCATGGATGTCTAGATGATCCTCACAAACAGAACTGAAAATATCGTTGTAGGAGAATTCCATCAATACGTCAGTAACAATTGAAAACTATCCAGAACAAAATCGATGTTTCCAGAGGTGTGAAAATTTGAATTCGTTTCAAAAGTCTCATCTTTATTCGTAGGAGAACACGGATTCTGTTCTGGAAATCATTCGATTGTTGCTGATGTAACTAGGGAATTATCCAATACTTAATCCATAAATGGAATACAAAACGTACCTACTGCTGTACGTAGTTCCAGTTTGTCGACCATGACTGTAGCGTAGTAAGTGTGTCGGTTTTGTTATTAAGGAATGCAGATTGGAAGCTCAGTGCATGTCACCTAGACTAAAATTTCTTACTGTCATACCGTCAATCCAAAGTGTCAATCCGGCAAGTAAAAAAACAACCGACAGTAGTGTCAGTTTTCTGACTTTTTCTCAAATTTTGTACAAAGCATGGAAAGACAATAACTTTCCGTTTATATTGAGATGCATCAGTAATAGATTCTTCGTAAGATCATGAATTTATTTAGATAGTAAGTTTCTTTGACCACCTTTCGTAATGTAATAAAATTAACAAATGTCTTATGAAAAAGAAAGTTAATACTTACTGGGACTGAGTGAGTATGCCAGCTTCTTGACAAAATTGGACACTCGTACAGCCAAAATAATGAAAGGGAAACCAACTAGTTGAACTGGAAGAGTGAAAACACCTTCTTCTTGTGGGGCAGCGAAAGCAATCTCAGTCAAAAGCTGAAGGAGAAGGCCTCCCGCAACCAGAAGCTTCCACACCTTCATGGCTTGACTCAGAAAACCGTGCGCGCTTGAGGTACGATCGTTTGCTCGTTACGTTTGAGACTGAACACTAAGAACGTGTTGTATCTATGAGGTGTGTGTATGTGTTGGATCGGAGACTTCCTTCCACCTTGCCTCAAAGCACAATTCCCCGACTAGTGAAAGTGGGAACAAGGTGGGGAATGTTACTCCACTTTCCCGCCATACGCCGCTCGCTCTGTCGCAAATTGACTTTACAACAGTTGTTGATACTTTGGTATGAGGTGATGGAACAAGTTCTTCTTAGGTAAACCAGCTTGCTACTTGTTTCACTCATTTTTTCTGTTCTTTTGATTTGCAAACATTTCATAAGAAGTTATTCTAAATACACAAAACAAACTTGTCACAACGTAGCAAGAACTAGATGAAGAATTCGGTTAGAATCTTTTTATAACAGACAGAAAATACTTGCTATTGTTTAAATGATCCAAAGCTTGTTTTCGTATTTCCTGCAAGTTTTGTTTTTCTTTTTGTGGGAATTATTTACTTCCTTATTTAGCAATATGTTGTTTTCATCTCATAATACCCATTGGTTATGCACTAAATTTGTAATATGGACAACGGAGTAATGGAAGAATAGTTCTCTCGTGGTAATTTGCAGAATATGAGCTTCCTGTTCAAATTTTCCAGAGAATACAATAATCAGCGTTAGCATCGGCGTTCTGTAGGAGATCTGTCATAAGTCCTTTAATCTTTTATTTATTTATATAACTTATAAAGCTACGGCGTGTGATTAACGATTTAAAGGAGGGCTGTGCAACTTACGAATTACAACATCGAACATGATATTGCTTGTAAATCGAGAATTGGTATATCGAAATATCGATTATTAGTATACGTATAGTTAATATTAAAAAATGAAAATTGAATATAATTCAGATTAAGGCATCTTTAGTAATTGATTATCATTCATATTGAATAATTGTTGGAAATCGATAGTTATTTATATCGAAATATCATTAGAATCGAATATCACTCATAAAAAATAATTGGAAGTATTATTTATATCGACATAGATTTACAAATTGAATATATTTCATGTTGAAAAATTGTTGGAAGTCGAATATGTCATATCAAAATATTGTTCAAATCGATATATCGATTTTTTATTTTTCTCAATATTGATATTTCGATATTGCAAAATATAAATAGTTTAATGTATAAAAAAATCGCACAGGGCTGATCTAAGGGATAAATTATGTGGATGAATCCAATTTTTATAAGGAAATGAATGATGAAGATATCGGGTAAGGTCTCTATTATAAGTACTAATTGTCTAGTGAGACTGAGTGGTGCGTCACGTTCCCAGAATTGATTCATCATTCACGACCATACAAGTTGGTTTTACTTTTTTATTTCCTCTATTTTCCTCCTTCCTTTAATATTTTCAGTACACGGCTCTCCCTCCTCAATACCTCGATCAATTGTAGTTTTTTCTATAATCATCAGTTTATATCTATCACTTCAATTTCATCCTTGTAGTGAAAAAGAAAAGTCTTATCGCATTTATTCTCCCCTTTTCTCAAAATCCGCATCTGCGGTACTATGAGTAATGAGACGCTATTACCCTAGCCTATAGGCAACCGAAACTACAGCATGAAAACGCGGGTTGCATATGGAAACAGGGTTCGAATCATATTATAAGAGAATGCTGCATATCTGGATAAAAAGGTGCCACATAGCAGTCTATTGAAATTATTTAAAAGGTGAGACACGCTGCCAATCCATCAAAGGGACGCTATTTTCCAATAATGCGGAAATCGTTTGTATCTTTGCTCTCCGCCATCCGATTACAGAAATTCTATTTTTTTTTAGAGGAAAGAATATGAAAATCACAATATTTGTTGATATGATTTTCCTTATAATCCCAATCGAAGTTAGGGTTTGACAATAGGCGGATATTTTCTTTTTCTTAAATCTGTCCTCTACCTCAATCAAAAATACATAGAAGTAGCATACACCCACCTTTCTTCCTCTTATGTCTTGGCAATAGGGGAATAAAGTTTCAAATCTCTTAGGTGGTTTCGATCCTGTTTATAAGTGCTTCAGCTGTAATGCAGCAATCAGAAAATTGTTTCCAAAATCACAATTGGATTTTATGGCTTGTCATTAGTAAGTTGTTTAAATGCCGAGGCGTAATTTTAAAATGCACAACAATATAAGGTTCAGTGGGACGGAAACACATAAACACAGGCATAACTTTTGTCTGATATCTTCATTCTAACTGCATCGCAAATTGTGCAAGAAATAAACTATTCAGAATTAGAATTATTAGATAAACCTCATGACCTTGATAATGGAACTAGAACTATTCCAGAATTACCAAAAGGAACTCATGTAGCAATTTCGGTTGGGCCAACAATTGCTGGTCGTCGACCAGAGTGTTGGGTCATGCTTGGCCAGCACTGTTGGTGAATGTATGCTTGGCCGCTTGGCTTTTCTTTTGCCAACCAAAACATCTCAACATTGGTCCAACAAATTTTAGCACATCCATTAAACAAAATTCAAAACTTCACGGCCCAATGTTAGAAACACAATTTAATATTTAATTCGCGCATTAAATACACATATTTAACGCACAACACAACAATTTTAGCATGTTTAAAATGTTGAAAATGTGAAACCAAGAAAAAGGCAGAAAGAAATAAGTAGTGACAACAGTTGATCTGGGCGGGAACTGAACCCCGGCCTCTCGCTTAGCAATTTGATGCTCTACCACCCACCCTGCTGACAAGGGCGCCGATTTCTATGTAACTTTGTGGGGCATTCAGATATGTGTTTGTTTCTTGCCAGATAAGGATCTAAGAAGGCGCTTATGATGATCTTAATACAAATTTAATTCAGATTTGACCAAATATTGTATATTCTAAAAAGCACATATAATAGTATACATATAGTCATTATGGAGGGTTCCCCAACTTTTACAGAATTTAACTGTTTGTCTAATGTTAAAAAAAATCACTAAAGTATATTATGTTCTAACTAATAAGAACAAAGTTTCTGCTGATACTAGAAAATAAACTTAGGAAATAACAGAAACTAATGTTAGTCTACGCAGAGGAGTTACTCAGCTTTTCCAAATGTGGTTCTCTTTCTGTCCGGCTCACCCTTCTGCTTCACTACTGCTTTATTGGACAAATATTGTTTTTCTTCTTTTAATTCTCGGTTCTCGATCTCGACAGGCATGATTCAAGAAGCTTCTGTCTTACCTACAGTGAGAAAAAAATATTTTGACAAGTTGAACAAAGAGGAAAAATAGACTGTATCATACGCAAAACATGGCCCATTTCGAAATCTCTTACCCTTTTAAGATAATTTGGATACCTTAAATAAAATGCTATAGAAATAACTAGTATTCGATATACCTGTAAGGTAACAGGCAACGAAAGAGTGACTGACAACTACGTAAATTCATCGCAAAAAAACAAAACAAAAGGACAACCCCATACTACTCTCGAAAAATACGTTTTAGGTATCCTTTTGTGTACAAGAGCATTCTGCGTTGTGTACTGAAGCAATCCACACCGTGTCAGGTATAAAGAAGGAGCAAGGGGACCAAAGTGAGTTGAACAACATTGGAACTACTCACTTTAATTTCAGATTAGGGTCGGAAGGTAAAAAGGTACTGAGACATAGCCAAGCTTGTTGGAAAGCCATGTTCTACCATTAAATACACCATAAAGAAACATAAAACAGAACAATTATTAGAGATAAGGAAACTAACTGCACGGAATGAAACCTACATTCTTCACTCTGTGAACAAAACTCAAAGAATTAGTGCTAAAGATTTCGCTACTTCACTTGCCTAGGATATACAAGTTAATGTTACAGATGTGTAAATGTGAACAAAGAAAAGGGGCTTCCAGAAGATGTGTAGCCAGAAACAAGAAAGCAGAAAGAAGAAGTTCTAATTTTCCAGAAATATCAATATGAATGCCTGGAATTTTGAAAAAAGTTTCTTTTTCTAGGATTAGATGAAGATAAACTTGGATTGTAGTGATGGATATCAGGCGGACGTGTGGCGAAAGAAGAATGAGGCTTTCAGAAAGCAGAACATTGCTCAATTGGTAAAACTGTTGGAGGGTCTATTATGATTGGGGGGTTGTGTAATTACTAATGGAGTGCCCAGTATTGATACCCTGGATACACATCTTCTAAATCCCATTTTTTTTCAATGAATTTTGGATTGTTTATTTATTTATTGACTTATTTTCCATGGCGGAGTTAAGGCCACAAATGCCTTCTCTTCCACTCAACCATGTTCATACAAAATCTAAATATGCTATCAACATTAATATTGGTATAATTGGATAATAATTAAGAAAAAGAATAACACTAAATTAGTACACATAACTACACAAAGAAAAAAAACACGCATAAACAGACACAATGCACACACACGCACACACATGTTAACATTTTATAGAAAACATAAGCCTGTTTACAATTTATGGCTGATAATACATATGGACATACATCGATAATGATACTACTACTAATAATAATAACTATAAAATATACAAAAATAACTTATCAGAATATTGCTGTGCATTCACTCTTATCCTTTCTTTCTTTCTTTCTTTCTTTTTTTAAATATTATTTACTGTTTTTATTTCATCGTCGAGTGTGTAAAGACTAGGATTTTAATTGGAGCAGGTCTGTAATCGACTTCCTAAACGTTGAGATGGACTGTAGTTGTCTTGTTTCGGGCGGAAGATCATTCCAAGCTTGGACGGTGGAAACAGTGAACGATTTGGAATAGGAAATAGAAGAGTGATGAGGGACCGAGAGTAATTGGCTTGCCCTTGACCTGGTGTTACGATCGTGGTAGGAGCTAAGGGCCTGAAAG